>CM038216.1:86552896-86862431 GCA_021442155.1 Cymbidium sinense
CTATTTGAACTTGAGCTCTTCTCATTGCTAAAATGACCTCTTCCAAAAATGCGGTCAACAAATGGACCACCATTATGTGTAGTGGATTACTCAGAATACACTGCACATATTGGTGTTGACCAGTTTGATCAACATGCAAGCATAAACTTGGGGTTCAAATTCAAAATTTTGCTTTTGATTTTAATTCAAGTGTAAAATTTGATTTTGATTGTAAAAGATAGGCATGTGCATGCCTATTTCTTGTCCTGATTTGACTCTTTCTTAGAAACAAAAACCCATTAAGTTCTAAGATGAGTATGAATGTCAATAGGAGTGAATGGTCTAAATCTAATGCAATCATTATGCTAAAAAAAGATGCCTTCAAGGGACTTACTCTTAATTTAGAATAGTGGTGATCCATGTGATTAGCTAATAAGATGTTAAGGGCACCCATCCTAGTTAGCTAAAGAGAGGAGAGGGGTCTTTAAAGACATGATCCAATCCTCAAAAGCTATTCTAGGGAGAAGAAGCTTGAAATGCTTGATTCTAATCCGTAGCACTTCGACTACTAAACAGAAGTCATATGGACTTGATCCTATTTGAGTAGTCCCAAGAAATGGGGCCTTCAGTGGCTTGATTCCATTTCTTAGTTCTTTGAATAGGAAGCTAACTGGGGGACATACTCCTATTTGATTAGCTAATAAGATGGGGTCGGTAAGAGAATGAACCATCCTAGTTAGCTAAAAAGAGGAAAGGGGTCCTTAAAGACATGATCCAATCCTCAATATAGGATGCCAACTAGGGACTTACTCCTATGTGATTAGAAAGAATACCGACTAGAGACTTATGTCTTTCTAGCTATTAGAAAGGGGTCATAAAAACTTGATCCAATCTAACTCACATGTGTAACATGAAAGGGGCCTTGATGGCTTGATCCAATCATGTACAAAAAGTAGGATGTCGACTAGGGACTTACTCTTAGATGATTAGAAAGAATCTGGGACTTATATCTTTCTGGCTATTAGAAAAGGGTCATAAAGACTTGATCTAATCTAACTCTCCTGTGTAACATGAAAGGGGCCTTGATGGCTTGATCTAATCATGTACACAAAAGTAGGATGCCGACTGGGGACTTACTCCTAGATGATTAGAAAGAATGTCGACTGGGGACTTATATCTTTCTGGCAATTAGAAAGGATTCATAAAGACTTGATCCAATCTAACTCACCTGTGTAACATGAAAGGGGCCTTGATGGCTTGATCCAATCATGTACACAAAAGTAGGATGCCAACTGGGGACTTACTCTTAGATGATTAAAAAGAATGCCGACTGGGGACTTATATCTTTCTGGCTATTAGAAAGGGGTCATAAAGACTTAATCCAATCTAACTTGCCTGTGTAACATGAAAGGGGCCTTGATGGCTTGATCCAATCATGTACACAAAAGTAAGATGCCAACTGGGGACTTACTCCTAGATGATTAGAAAGAATGTCAATTGGGGACTTATATCTTTTTGGCTATTATAAAGCATAAGAATTGATCCAATCTAACTCATTTGTGTAACATGAAAGGGCTTAATGGCTTGATCCAATCATGTACAAAAGTAGGATGCAGGGACTTACTCTAAATGATTAAAAAGAATGCTGACGAGGGACTTATATCTTTCTAGCTATTAGAAAGGGGTCATAAAGACTTGATCCAATCTAAGTTGCCTATGTAACATGAAAGGGGTCACAATGAATTGATCCAATCATGTACACAAAAGTAGGAATGGTGCCATGAAGGGCTTGCTCCAAACCTACAAAGATAGCTTTTCATAGGAATAATGCACGAAGGCTTACTCCAAACCTAGAAGGACATAAGAAAGGTGCCATAGAGGGCTTGCTCCCATCTTAAGTCATGATAAGAAAGGTGCCACAACAGGCTTGCTCCCAACCTATAGGTGATATGGATGAAAAGGGGTCAAAGTGACTTAATCCTAATCCCAAAGTTTTGACTAATAAGCAAGAGTCTCATGGACTTAATCCTTACTTGATTAGTCTAACTGAAAGGGTTATGGAAGGTTTGCTTCCATTTCTTGATTTCACTAATATTCCTTACACTAAGAAGTTTAGTGAAGAAGGTTTCAAAAGTTGGAATTTATTTTTTGAAGGAAGACTTGGGTATTTTGGACCCAATTCTTTACTATGCCATGAGCATAGAAGTTCATCATTTTTCTTTCTTCTTTTATCTCAAAGTTACAATGAACCATGCTAGATGTCTATGTCACTAAAAAGGCAAGACATCATAGGGTACTAACTGAGAATTCTACCTCTTTGAGCTTGCATGTGACGTAGTTCTTTAGGCGTAAGAACCAAAGTCAACTTGCTTCTCAAATGGAATTTATTTTCCTTTTTGTTTGGACATGTAAGTCAATTTTGTTTTGTTGACATGAATCAATAGCTTATAAGGCCTTCTCTTGGATTCAATAAAGATCAAGAGATTCCTTTAAAGCTTTCTAAAGTGAATGAGAATCAAGATAATCCTTTAGATTCTCATGGAGAAAAATTTTGTTATCCCTAATCAATAAGGGAATTGAAAGGATTAACTTATTAGAGAAATTAAGATTCTGATAAGTTTGAAATTGAATTTCTTCATTGATTTATTGGTTTTTAAAGGATTTATGAAATAAAATTTCATAAATGTCTTCGATTAATTTCTTATTTTTGCATTTTTGATTCTTCTACATTTTACTACAAAGACTTTGAAATTACTTTAAAAAGTAAATTTCAAGACTCTATATGTAGTAATAGGATTGTTTTTTCAAAGTCATATTGAAGTTTCTTTTATTTTCTTTTCTTCTATTTTTTTTTGGCAAGATTTTCAATATAACCCTCAACCTAATTGAAAGTGGGATTATAAGAAATCTTGATTTAAAGTTGTTAGATTAAAATTCCCTAATTATTTCATTAGGGATTAATTAATTTAATTAATTTAAGGGTTAAGCATATGAAATTTCAATTTCCTTTGAATTTAGTGAATTAAATCTCCAAAAATTCACCTGAGGTGTGTTTCATGCTTAGTTTAATTTCCCCAAAGTTTCAAATTAATTGGATTATTAACTTGAGAATAATTATGGTTTAATGTATTTCAATTAAACCTAAATTAAGGGAAAAATACCCAATAGAAATTGAGGATTTTAATTTCTATGGATTCCTTTCATCAAGATGAATCCATAGAGCCCTCATTTGTATTTTTGGATTTATTTTTATTTTTTATAATTTTTTAAAGTTTTTATAATTTTTAAATAATTTTAAAACTTTATTTAATTAATTTTAATGGAATTTAAGTGACTGCGGATCCGCGCCACATGCACGCTTATGGTGCATCCCATAGCATGGCATGTGTAGGTTGGTCCATACGGAGCCCACGTGGAAATGTCAGCGTGGTTACGCGGGATGATCCTGGCCTGTCCAACTGAAGATAGGATGGTCCAGATCGATCTTGCGGTTCCTAAAGGGTGAAAATTGATCCAGTCCACCTAGATCTGGGCAGTCTAATCCAAATTCATGGATCGGATGGCGGAGAGCTCATCTCCTTCATTTCCTGCAAGAGCTAAGGGCTGTTCATAGTGTTTTGCTTATTATGAACAATGTGAGCAAATCAAGTGATTTCAATTGCTACAAGATTTGAAGGATATCTATGATTCTATATGGTTTGATCTTATTGAAGATCATGTTTCCTATGAAAATGACCACATTGAAACTTTAAAAGAAAAATCTCAAGGTTGTTAATGGCATACCTCATTCATGATTGGCCTTGGAATTGATCCTAGAGCTAACCTTTGAACTCACTTGCCAAAGGAATTGGGTTAATTCATGGATTGTTCCTAGACCAACCCTTGGCTTGAAAATTTTGGCTTTAGTAGTTTACAATGGTTAAGGACACTTGGGAGGGGAAGAACTTTGTTTGGCTTGGTTTGTATATGAAGGTAAAGGAAAGTTCAATTCTCCTTGGGAAAGTGTGTGTGTATGGTTTACTATATGGCCGAGAGCTTCAAAGCACTTTTTCCTTTATTCCTTGGTCAGTTTTGATGATGGAGGGTCTTGTAAGTTAGCTAATGCCCTCCTCTTTTATCCCACACTCGACCAAGGTGAAGAGGTGGGAAGAAGGAAGAAGGAATTTGGCCTCTTCATTTCTTTTGCTTGCATTGGCCTCTCTCCATTTAGATTTTATGTAATAATGCAAGAAATTTTTAAATGGCTTGAATAAGGATGTAAACCTTCATTAGAAGGGTTTAAGAAAGCGTCATCCCCATCCCATGTGAATTGCTTGGAAATGATTTGAATTTTTCTATTCATTTTGTCTTATTTAACTCACTTAACCCAAATTGGGATAAGTGAATTAAACCAAATGTCTTATAGGTCAAATAAACCATTTGACACAATTACACACAATAAAGAATTGGGTTATATCCCATCACCATCCCCATATGATTTAGGACAATCAATTTAGATTTATTTAGATTTTTCTTGGGTTTGAGTTCAATGTAGCTTAATTAGGTTATTTGATTTAAGGAATTTAACTTACCTAATCAGGCCTCAATGGACTCAAATTTCTTTGTCATTGTGATCAAACATGTTTACTTAATCATTTGAAATATTTTTGACAAATTGAATTGGCCAAATTTTAGTGGGTTGACTTTTGGACCAAGTGGGCCCACTTAAGTCAATTCTAGGTTGACTAGAGTTGACTTTAGGTTTGACTTTGAACTTCTTTATTTTCATTGATTTACTTGATTTAATTTATGTTGGATATTTGATTTGATTTTGCATCAAACGAAGTAGATTGGATTTAGCTCAAAATGCATAGTGACTTGAATATTGAATTAGGAAATCCCTATTTGAACTTGAGCTCTTCTCATTGCTAAAATGACCTCTTCCAAAAATGAGGCCAACAATGTTGATGAAAAATAGGATGCCCTCGGTTCCTTACACCTACCCTAAACATTATGGCAATTTGAAAAAAAATACTTTCAACATGGAAGAGATTGAATTCAAATGGAATTTTCATTGATGTTAATTATTGAAACATATTTATAATATTTCTTTAAGAAGGGCCCATTGATTAGAAGCATTGGGTGCTCTCCCTTATGATTAATAAGCTAATAAGATCCTCTTTAGTAAGCTTCTCTATGGCAAAGGGCCTTCCCAAGTGGGTTCAAACTTGTCTCCCATCTCTCAAATAACAATCGATCTCCATAGAACTAAAATAATCTCTTACTTGAAAAGCTCTAGGATGGAAAAACTTATTGTGACATTGAATTATTTTAGCTTTGTACAACTCGAGGTTTTAGCATACATGCATCTCTCCAAACCTTGAGCTCTTCTAACTTGTCTCCCATCTTACAAATGGTTCAAACTTGTCTCCCATCTTACAAGCAACAATCATCTCTTTAGAACTAAAATAAGCTCTCTTACTTGAAAAGCTCTAGGATGGAAAAACTTATTGTGAGCATGAATCATTTTAGCTTTGTACAACTTGAGGTTTTGACATAAATGCAGGCATCTCTCCTCCAAACCTTTGAGCTCTTCTAACTGCAACTTGGCATTATGCTCTATTATGATCTTGCTACCTACTTCTATCCTTAGTGATGGGAGTTGGACTTTTATTGGTATAACGGCTTTGGACCCATACATTAAGGAGAAAGGAGAAAATTAAGTTGGAGTTCTATTTGTGGTGCAGTAGGCCTATTTGGCTTCAACTAATTGCTCATTCTACTATCGCTTATTGTTGTTGAGTGTCTTCTTCAATATTTGGATGAGAACATTGTTGAAGGTCTCAAGCCATTTTCCTAAGGTAGTTTATGGTAGAATATCTCCAATCTGTTGTCTCTAAAAAAGTTGTTGATCTTGGTGCTCTTGAATGCGCATCATTATCGACATATACTCAACCCATATACATGTGGCTAAAATTAGAGCACATGTTGAGTTGTGACCTCTTGAGGGAATTGCACCCATTTGGAAAAGTAGTCGAGTAGCTAAGATGAACTATGACCTTAGAAGAAGGAGGATCAATTGAACCCACTATGTCTACCCAACACTCAAATAGCCATGAAGTGACTATAGATGTAGAATGTTGTGTGGTTAGTGACCACACCTTGTATTTGATTGGTGGCATGCTAGATCAATCAATCTTTGACATCATGACGAGTATCCTAGTCTCTTGATCTTAGCTTTCTTCTTTAGACTAGATTTGGTCTATCATGAGGATCTTTCAAATTTCATGCTAGTCTAAATAATGTCAACATATATTCGATTGACCAGAGACACAATCCACAAGAGCATAGAAAAGTGCTCTCTGCTTCATCTGATGGGTTTGGGACTTCTCTTGAGGTAGTTTACCTTTATTTAGGTAATTCATGAATGGTTGTCTCCAATTTAACTCCTCATCATTCTTGGCAATGGAAACCTCCCTTTCAAGAGAGTACTTTTTGATGAGTTGAATATCAATAAGGGATAAAATTGTCTATTTTGGATGTTTATTGATATCTACTCATCATCTATACATGCCAACTCCTTGGCATGCTTAGCTAAAGCATAAGGTATGGTGTTCTCTCCTTCAGGAATCTTATAAATAGTAACCTCTAGATTTGGGTGAACTACTCCATTGTACTTATGGTAGTCGAGCTAGGCTTTATAACCTATGGATTTGGTTGATAACTAGAGAATCCTTGCGATGTTGATGTCGGATGTTAGAATAATGACTAACTCCATTGGCATGAGCCTCATATTTGGCTTCATTGTTGGTGCAAGGATTGAAGATGATATGAGAATTCCATTACATCAGATAAGTTAAGAGAACTATTCTTAGCCTTTCGAATAGTAGATTATGGTTCTTCTCCTGAGAGAAGCTACACCATCAAAGTACATCTCTACGGTGAATGCTAGTATCCCATAAGTTCATGATTTGTTCATGGGAGATCATCACTATCAGAGTCAGATGTGTCGCTAAGTAATCTACTAGTGCTTCTTTCATAGAGGGTTACAAAGGTAATGTCAAAATTGAGAGATCATGGATCATGCAACCGTCCATAGCGTCGACCATTTATGAGATAAGTGGATTGATCTTAGAGATTAAGTTCACCTTATGAGAAGCATGTAGTTCTATAGCTTTTGAATGTAAAGATTAAAAGGTAATGCTTCTCAATGAGATATATTTTAAAGATGATTAGATGGAGTAGTTCATTTCTTCCCTTTACATTGGCTTGGGCCAACAAGCACCAAGGGAGTCATCTAATCGAAGTGTAAAGTATGAGTTCATGGATAGTCTGAACCATCATCATTAGTAATGCTTGATGTCTTGAAATGCATACTCACACTTGTGATCCCACTTGAACTTGGCTTCCTTTAATAAGTGTTGAGAATGGCTAACATCTTCGATAGTGGGTATAAAGCATCTTATATGCCAACGCCTTACAATGATCGAGGAGTTAAACTTAGTGGCATTTAATATTTTCTTAATCTTCTCTGGATCGATTTTGATTCCCTAGTGTCAGACAACAAACCCAAAGAATTTCTCTAAGCTCATCAATGGTTGACTTGATGTTTTCTTCAAACTCCGACGGTGCATCTTTGACTCAAAAATAATATAGATCATCTGAAGTTTCTAAGCATAGACCCTCATATGCGTTAATGTGATTTGAAAAGAACCTATTAGATTCTAAATGATTTGTGATGACTAAGAAATAATCATCATCGACGACCCATATCAATCCTAGTCCCAGTTTGATTTAGAGCTTTTGAATTTGTTCTTTCATATTGTTTCGAACTAGTCTGACCTATGCTTTGACCAAGTATGTGGGATTAACCCTTTCATTGCTAAATTATGAACACAAGGCAAGTACCAATCAAAAGGTAATTATATTAAATCTTTATATAATCATCCTCATGTACTACATCAACTTCTTGACTTGAAGATGATGCTCTCTGAAAGAACCTCTGAGTTTTCATATCTGTGGATGACTTAGGGGCTTCCTTAACTACCAAACCCTCAACTTTTTCAGAGGAAAGTGGGGTTAGAGCTAAGGTTCCCAACTGATGCCTAACTATTTCAAATATAGACTTGGATACACTTATGCTTTGCTTTGGAGCCCGATCTTCATCACTATCTGGCTCAAGTGTCACCTCCAAGGGAATCTACTACTGAGAAGAGCTACCTGGTGTGCTAACCATATAAGACTCATCTTATGAACAAGATTCGAAGTCTATATGGATAGCAGGTGTACTCATAGTAGCTATGACATATCTTCTATTGGGTGGCTAATAAAGAGGTTTTCCACCCACCGCTGGAACGCCTCTTCCTCACTGGTGGAGGTCATCATACCATATGTTCGAATGGAGTAATGAATGGTGGGTTGAATCTAATGTCGCTCCACTTCCTCCTCCATGTCTATTTCCTCTCTTTTATTTCTTTTTTTTTTTTCTTTTCTTTTTTTCTTTTTATTTTTAAACTTTGGCCAAGTTGTGATAATAGACTTGTTGATTTTGAAGGAGATAGTAAGCCGCATCCTCATATATGATGACCTCATCAATTGTAATTGGATTGAGATCTCCTTTAACATAGAAGATGATCCCACCTCTCACGAACTTCATACACTGATGTAGAGAGGATGGAACTATGTTGTTCTCATGTATCCATGGTCTCCCAAGCAAAGCATTGAAAGATGTATCTAAGTCTATAATATGAAAATTGGCTTCGGTCTTCCAATCATCTATCTCCAAGGGCAACACTATGGAGCCAAAGGCTTGTTGACCTCACTTTTGGAGTGCAGATTCAATCTTCCCATCTTAGACTTAAGAGTGTTCTAGACACTAAGACTTTCCTAGTCCCCCTTTATAAGCCATATGACCTGTCCCATGGACTTACCCAAATTTAAATCAAAATCAAATAATTTTCCCATAATCAATTTATATCTTCAATCATCTTCCTAAATATAAATCAAATCTACATTCAAATCATCAAAACTAAATCAAACTAAATGAAATTAAATCAAATCCTAAGCCATATAACCTATCCCATGGACTTAGTTAAATAATAATCCAAATTAAGTCAAACTCAATTGATTTTCTCACAAATCAATCATATTTTCAATCATCCCAAATTTAAATGAAATATACATTTAAATCATCAAAACTAAATCAAACCAAATCAAAATCAAACCTAAACCACATGACCCAACTCCATAGACTTAGCCAAATTCCTTCATTCCAAAACCCAAATTCAATTGATTTTCTCATGAATCAATCATGCCTTCAATCATATTCAAAAATATAAATGAAATATACAATCATCAAGCCAAACAAAATCAACCCAAGTGAAACTCAAACCCCTTTTGACTTGAAATGTTCAAATGAACCAAAACCCATTTGAACCCAAATGTAATTGAATTTATATATCAATCCCAAATCCATATATAAACTCAACTAAATCAAACTCAACCCAAAATCAAGCCAACTAAACCTTGGTCCACTTGGCCCAAAGTCACCAATTTGACCTATTTGAGCCAAGTTCTATTCTACCCAAATTGGATTGAACCAAGCCCATCAAAACCTCCATCATGATTGTTGATCACCTAGGTTGATCAATTGTCACAAATTAAATCAAACAAAGTCAACTTGGTCATTTGACCAAGTCAATCCCTTAACCCATATGAACCCAAACTAGCCAAATTGCAACCTAAGCCAAACCCCTGAAACCAATGATTCATACCAAATCAAAATCAATATTTGAACATGACTTGGCCTTCAATTGAGTCAAACCAAACCAATTGGCCCTCTTGAGCCAAGTTGAAGTTGACCCAAATTGACCTAAAAGACCAAATTGGGTCAAATCAAAATATAAACTAAATTGATCAATCCAATTAAGTTCATTCCAAATTGACCAAATGAACTTCAAAGCCATGATTGGACCCAATTGAACCCAATTGACCTACTTAGCCCAGATTGACCTAAAGGTTCAAGTTAGCCTAAATCAAAACCAAATCCAAATTAATTAAAACCAAAGCCTACAATCATCTTTAATTGGTCAACTAAACCCTAACCAACACCCAACCCAAGCCAATTTAGCCAATTTGGTCAAAATAGTCAACTTAACCCATTTGACCCAAAGGAATTCAAATGAGACAAAATCAAATCTAAGCCAAACTATATGAAATAAATTGAACCAAAACATCTCAAATGATCATATGAACTTGACTGAACCCTTAGTTTGACCCAATTTGGCCAATTGGTAAACTTGATCCAACTTAACCTAATTTAACCTAAATAAGTCAAATTGAGCCAAACCCAACCAAATCAACTCCAATTAACTCAAAATTTGGGCTAAGCCTCTTTTAGCTCATTTCAAATCTGTCCAAAGCAAATCCAATGCCAAATGATCATTCTACCCTTGGGCCAAAGGAATCACATGAGACAAATCACCCATGTAAGTGGTCATATCCATTCTTTGGTCACTTGGTACTCTCCCAATGGTCCACCTAGGCACTTAGGACACTGCCCAACTTGACCCAATGGCTGGTTGGGTTGGCCATGACCCATAGGAGGTGAAATCACCTCACCCTCCCTATTAGAGCATTTGAAACCCATAGGACACCCATGATTCCTCCTTGGCAGCCACCTCCACACCTTAAACCAACCAAGCTGAGCCAACTCACCTCCTCCCTGCCACCCACGACTCCCTGAGTTGGCGGATGGCCACTATAAGCCAAACCCGATCCCACTATTCGATTAAGATGAAGGGGGCTATACACCCCCTCGTTTCCACTTAAACACACATAAAAAATCATTCCTTAGAGCCCTGGCTATGCAAGATGACCCACTAGAGCCATTCCCTAAGCTCCTGAGCTCATTCCTCAATCAAAAAATGCCATTCCCGACCATCCCACACTCCCATTTTTGACCTAGTTTCTCCATTTCTCCATCAAACTCAAATTAATTTTGCACGCACTTTCCTTAGGCCTCATTGAGCAAGAACAAATCATCTCCCAAGCTTCTTGAGCACTGGAGGAGGGACTTCGATCAAAGTAGAGCTCCAAATCATTGGTTCATGGCATTCTAAGCGAACATCGAGGAATTGATCCAATTGCTGCTCAATAGGGCTTCATCTCCACTGGATGAAGCTTCCTCAATCATTTGAGCCACCAGTCAGGAGCTCCGACGAGGTATGCTTCCAAAATCAATCTTTAGGCAAAAATATGTTGGAGCTTTTTGAAGAAAACTTGCATCTCGTGTGATCTTCACTGTTGGATCACCTCCAATCAATGTCGTGAGGGTGTAGGATCCTTTTGGAGTTGTTCCAAGCTCAGGTAAGCTTGGATCAAGTGAGCAATGTCAGACGGACTCCATTCTCCTTCACTCGCGTGATGTTAGATCACACACCGTCTGTTCTGCTTGATAAAAATGGACGATGATGATTAAATCTGCTAGACCGATCTAATGTAATTCTATTAAGTTGTAGGATTAATCATAGCCATCCGATCTTAGATCGATGGTGAACAAGAAAGTGCATCCACCGTTGCTATGTAGGCGCTAAGTTGGATAAGTTTAAGTAGTCAATCCTGCAGCACCACATGGAAAGCGCATTACGTTAGCATGCCACATGGCACCAATAGGATTAGGCTTTAATTAGGCTTAACTAATCATTTTTAATGGTTGAAACTTCTAAAAACATAAAAAAGTCATAGAGAAATAAAAAATGCAAATAAATACTCATTTTAAAGGTATTTCAGAGGAGAATTAATTAAAAATGATGTTAAAAAATTTTAAATAGTATTTAAGGTTTAATTATGGTTAAATTCAACATTAATTAGCTATATTACTCCTTAATTACTTGAGCAATTAATCCCAAATTTTGTTGGTTAATTTAATGGGATGATTTTTGACTCCCCTGATTTTCTTGAAATTTATTGCTCACTTAATTAGGAGAATTGACTAATTAAACCTTAACATGTCTTTTAAGTTAATAAATGATTAATTAATCCTATGAATGGTAAAAAATTGGTTAATTAAGTTTATTAATCATTATTCAAAAGTAAGTGAAATAAGGAATAGAGTTAATTTCTTTCATTTCACCCTTTTAAAATGAAATTAATTAAGATTTAACTAATTAATTAAATCTTAATCAAATTGAAATCATAATCATGTCAAACTTTAATTAATTAAATCATGGGGTAGATCTTTAGGTGTTTAATAACCTAAAAGAGTTTAATGAAATTATGGTTAGTCCATATGTGTAGGAAAATAATAAGAGTAATTAATTAAGTCCCTTAATCTAATTAACTATTAATCATGAGCCAATTATTTTCCTAGGATCATTGCAAGTTTATTTTCCATGCATATCATGTTGGCTCATAATTATTTAGTTAATTACTTTAAGGTGACATAGGTAAGGGTAATTAATTCATCTAATTAAGTGTTCAACTTAATCCATAAAAATAAACTTAATTACATATCTTAAAATTAAATCAAATCACTAATGTGGGAATGGGTTTAAAACAACAAGTGATGATTTCTCTTTTCCTCTTTAAATCAAATCAAATCCAAAACTTAATTAATAAAGAAGCTTTGGTTTGCTTTAAATAATCTTATTTGATTTGATTGTCCTTAAGAACTAGTTTGGTTGAATGAATCACATGCTTATATTTCATCTTTCCAATCATGTTCATGTCATTTTTTCAAAATCAAGTAAAATAAAATGAATTTCCTTTACGTAAGCTTGCATGTGTTGATTTAATTTAATATATGCGTGTCTATTATAACTATTAAATCTTAATTTATTTCTCAAAAGATTATAAATTAATAATAATATGTGCTATGATTCTAGTTATAAATATATAAGAAATGCATGTGCTTATAGCTTAAGTGTATGAATGTTGTGTTCTCTTTTCTCTATTCATGTGTTGATTTATATAAGATTGAATGGTAATGGGTATATACCTGGACATCCCGGAAAATGAGGCTTTAGCTAGCCCCAAGGAGGTCATTTAATTACCTCACTTCCTTGGTTTAATAATGACACATACCCATTTGATTTCATTCTTATGTATTTCAACATTAGAATTTGGATAGAGCTTTAATTCATATATATAAATGATTCAATAAAAAAATACAATCTTTGCATGGTTTTCTTTCCCTCATTTATGTCTACATCCATGTGTGTCCAAGAAAAGCAAGTATATAGTCTAGACATCTCGAGAATATGAGGCATTAGTTAGCCCATTGAGGATTTTTACCTCACTTTCTTGGTTTAACAGACATACTTGCCTATATCTTTGTTCATGTATATGTATATGTGATTGAATGAAAATCCCATTTTACATTAAAATTGCATGCATTTATGATTGATTAAGTGATTGAATTAATTAACCATATGATTTGGAGCTTACTTCCTATGTTCATGCATATGAATTTACATATGTTTGAATGCAAATAGGTATATAGTCTAGATATCCTGAGAATACGAGGCTTTAACTAGCTCCAAGGAGATCATTTGATTACCTCACTTCCTTGGTTTAATAATGACACGTTCCTATTTAATTTCATTCTTATGTCCTTTTTGTATAAGAATTTGGATAAAGTTTTAAATTAATATGTTTAAATAATTCAATCAAATAAAATATAAATTCTAAACATACACATACATTCATCATTTAAGTGTGCTAAAATATGTTGCATGTATAGATACACTTAGGATTAAATCATATGCATGTTACATGATTTAATATATGTCATGTGGTAGTAATTCAATTAAAGTAATCTTAAGATGCCTTTCATTTTGAATAGGATTATTTAAAGTTAACCTAAACTTATGATTAATTAAATCATTTAATAGGCCATTCACTAAAGAGAACTAAATAAAATTAATATAATTTAGAAAGTGGCTTAAGGTAAGGATGAAAGAGGAAATCCTCTTTTTCTATCTTTATAACACTTAGTTGCTAATCAAATGAAACAAAAGAAAATGCAAATTAAAATTCTAAAATCAATTAAACTACTTCAAGTGAAATCAACCTTTCATGTCAAATTGAATCCTTTTACAAATAGAAAATACAACACTAATGCCTAACAAGACTTACCAAACAAGCCTTAATACACACATTAAAATTAATTCACCACTTCTAACTCTAAGTTAGATGGTGTATGATGTGATGTATTGTTTTGATGTATTATTTTAGATTGGATGTTAGGGTGTATGCTTCATAGATGGATGATAGGCCAATATTACCTAATCATATTTTTGGGGATTATGCTTAAGGGATGCTTAAAAATAAATGTGAATGTTTTTTGCTAGTTGCTTAAATCCTTAAGCATAATCCAAGTTAATAGTGGGCTTAGTTACCCATGTGGAGGGTGCTAAGTCCAAATTATAAATACAATGCTTGGGATTATATGTATATTTAATTAACCTCAACTTTTAGGTGTAGTTAAATTTACTTTTCCTACATAAATGTAATTTTATTAACAACAATTAGCATTAGTGCTGAGGGATTAGGATGAGCGTGGCTAGAAGACTTTGTGGTGCCCGTGATGCTTTTGAAGCAAGCACCATCCAAATCAAAGAAGGAACCAAATTAGAAATGGAGATATGAGGAAAGAAGACCCCCAAAACATTTAATACAATTATAATTATTCTTTCATATTCCATGTTGTATAAGGGGAGAGCTCGACTACCCATATTTTCTCTCTTCAGGTTGAATGGCGATACCCGACCACACCGGCCTTTTATTCTTTTACGATAGTTTATATAATTGTTTGATGATATGTTTACATTGAGCATTAGGATGACATGCTTTTCATAGTTTCTTAAATGATTGATGCTTTAATGTGTGGCTTGGATACGATTAGGCTCTTAGGATAAAAATAATTTTTTTACCCAACTAATCACTCATAACTAAATTTTAAACAACTCATAACCTTGTCATAAAGCCTAATACATAAATAAGATAATTAAAAGATTTAGAAACCCCTTAGTTGTATGGTTGTATGTTTCACATCATGCATGCATATTCTTTCTCTCTTGATCATGAAGGATCTCCATCCTTGCACGATAAAGGAATGCTTGACCTATGAGGGCATCCCTTGTGGAGGAGAACACCTTCTTCTAGCTGATTTGACACATAACCTATTTCATCATGCATTTAGGCATAAGAAATCCTAAAGCCTTTATCAAAATGATGTGTCTAAAATGAAATAAAATTTGAAAAGATTTTGCATCTATAGATTAAGTCATATGCTCATACCACTCATGCTCTAGTCTTTTAGGGAGTGTGTTTAGGACATTAGTCTTTTTCTAATTAAATAACTACCCTAGCTATCTGGTAATTCATATGACCAGACTATATGATTTTAAAATCATAGGAGGAGTTAGCTGGTAGCCACTCTGGGCAGTTATAAGTCCAAAAGTTTAACAATTTATTCTCTCTTGTGGACGTAAACCCATATGTCCACCTGTCACTTAGATTTAGGTCGTGCTTTAGCTCATACTAAAGCTCCCTAAATTTAGGATCTGAGGTAGCTTTTTCCTTCAGGATATGAGCATTAATCCTCACTTCTTAGGCATTCCCACAACCTTGTGTTGGTGGATTATAAGCCCTAGTCATCTAATTAAATTTTAACTCAAAACATATAAATCTCCTCAACTTCAAAATTATAAAGCCAAACCATAAGATAGATTGGAATGCTCACTAGGTTTCCTAGTATCATGAGAATTGCTTACTTATTTTATTTAGATTCCAAAAATAAGTCTTCTCCTTGAACTTTCCCAATTGATTTTCCAAATAGAACCAATCCTTTGATAGTCTAACCTTGAAAAATTTGGAGATGATAATTGTCTACTTTAATCAAGAGTATTCTTAAGAAATATCATTTCCTAAGATGTAATTAACTATGGAGGCTTACCTCCATAAAGAACTTAAGAACCTAATTCAATATAAATCCTACTTTATTCATCCATATAAAGTAGGGGAAAAATCTCTAGTACATTCGAAGACCCATCATGACTTAGGAGTCCTAATTTCGTGATTAGGTCCATTATAGGGTGATGCCTCAATCTTTCAAGATTGTACATCATACCTCAATGTTGTACCCAATCACCTCAAAATGTACCCTCCCCTATGATCAATGTGGTGTCTCCTCCCCATACATCCAAAATAAACACCACACGCCCTCCCCGCTTGTTCATTAAATCCTCTCAACATCATCCTTTCTTTATGGAGTTTGAGATGTCGATCCTCAAGTAGGCAAGGTTTTTAGACTCATAATGTTGATGATACACCAAGGTCAACTAACTCGGATAACTGTATCTACCAACATCCACTATAATGTAAAGAGGCAGTTGTGCTCGATCTTTCCTAAGATTAAGTCTTCATTGCTGAATGTAACTCCTAAGATGTCGTTCGAGTGGCATGCCTTCTTTTTAGTAGCGGTCAACTAAGCTAACCATATCTATAGATCAAGTAAGGCCTTGATTAGAGATTCCCTCATTTCTTTGGATAAGATAAGGGCATCGTATATGCTTAATTTAGCTGGAAACTTTCTAAGGTGAGCTAGGGCATTGTAATCAACTCTGGCTTGGTCCTCCACAAGCATATCCGTGAGTGGAGCACTATCTACTCACTAAAACTAATGACTTGCTTACCCTTATCTGAGGTGCTACCTTAGGAGGTAGAACTTTGCCACTGAAGGTTGACTTCAGTGACCTCTTGGAATGATGAGCTTGTCTACCTTCTCATCATACATACCTACTTTCATGGGATCCTCGTGAGTTGACTCCAAGTCAATCTCAAGAGGTGAAATTGATTCGAGAAGGATAGTCCGACTCAATCGAAAGGAAAGGATCAAACTACTAGAGCTATTATTTTTATTTAGACTGAGACCATTCAATAGAATAAAATCAAGAGCATCGTAAGGCATTATATAAGTAGAATCAGCTTTCTTCATTAATTTCTTTTTGGGCGGAGGTACATGATAGAAATCAAGTAAAGTAAGTAGAGTAAGGGATTTAGTTCCCTTATCCATAGATACAATGCTCTTGCTAGTAGAAGAGGAGCTAGCAGAAGAGGTGATAGTTGCAACGGTGGAGGAAGTACTGGACTCAGATGGTGGCTGTGCTACTAGACTATCCCCAACAAGTATGGTGAGCTGCTGCTACTGCTGGGTTGTCACCCTCCCAAAGTTGTCCTTTGAAACTAGCAAACCTTCCTTGGTGTTGGAGGTTTGAGCTATTTCAAGCACCTTAAGCCCTAAATCCTAAATCCGAAACCCTAAACCCTAAACCCTAAACCATAAAACTAACCCTAAACCCTAAACCGTAAACCCTAAACCCTAAAGCATAAACCATAAACTTCAAACCCAAAACCCTAAAGAGCTAAAAACCTAAACCTAAACTAAATAAAACCTAAAAATAATATAAATATAGGGTTTAGGGTTGGAGGTGGAGTTGGAGGTTTGAGCTATTTCAAGAACCCTAAGCCCTAAATCCTAAATCTTAAACCCTAAACCTTAAACCCTAAACCATAAAACTAACCCAAAACCTTAAACCCTAACCCCTAAACCCAAAAAAGCCCTAAACCCTAAACCATAAACCCCAAACCCTAAACCCTAAAAAGCTAAAAACCTAAACCTAAACTAAATAAAACCTAAAAATAAAATAAATATAAAAACTTAAACCAAAATAAAATAAAAACATAAACTAAAATAAATAAACTAAACTAAATAAAAAATAAAAAATAAACCTAAATAAAAATAAAATAAAAAAACTAAAATGAATAAAGAAGAAACTAAATAAACTAAATAAATATAAACCTACTAGTTTACTTAATTAAAAAAAAACCCTAAATTCTAAACCCTAAACCCTAAACCCTAAATCCTAAACACTAATCCTACAACCCAAAACCCTAAAGTCTAAACCCTAAATAACCCTAAACCTTAACACTAAACCCTAAACCCAAAATGCATAAACCCTAAAACCCTAAATCCTAAACCCTAAACCCTAAAACCTAAGCCCTAAATCCTAAACCCTAAACTTTAACCCTAAACCCTATACCCCAAACCCTAAACCTAAACCTAAAGTAACTAAATAAATTAAAAAATAACTTAAACCCTAAAAACTAATAAACCTAAACCTAAACTAAACCATAATAATGGGTAGAACCTTGATGACAGGAACATGATCACAACCGTGCTAGTCTAGATCTCGGTGGAGTCAAGAGAGGCGGCTATCGCAATGGTGGTGGGGATCGGGGAGGTGTTGGTGGAGGTGGTGGTTATGGAGGCGGAGAAGCGATGGAGGTTCTGACCATGGTGGTGGTGGAGGAGAGAGAGAGGATATGATTGGGGATCCTACTGAGTGGCACGGGTGGTTCGATGAACTGCAAAATCATCTCGCTTATGGAACTTTGTTTTATAGAGATAGTTCTAGTTATCTAGTTTTTTGATTTGCTCTATGTGCTCATTTTTGGTCTATGTCAATGCTGTGTCTTAGAAAATTTGGTGTACTTTTTAAATCAAAAGAAGAAATGTTGAATCTAAATTTGTTCTCTATTAAATAAATAAAAAAACCAAAAACCCTAAACCCTAAATTAAGACCTGAACCCTAAACCTAAAACCTAAACACTAAACCATAAACCCTAAACCCTAAACCCTAAAACCCTAAAAGCTAAACCCTAAACCCAAAAACTTAAATTGTAAACCCTAAACCCAAAAAAAGAACCCTAAACCTTAAAAAGCTAAAAAGCTAAATCAAAACTAAATAAAATCTAAAAATAAAATAAATAAAAAAAATCTAAACCAAAATAAAATAAAATATTAAAAAAATAAAATCATTAACTAAACTAAGCCTAAACAAAAACCTAAAAAAAAATATAAAATAAAAAATAAAAACTAAACTAACATAAAATATATAAAAACCTAAACGAAACAAAAAAATAAAAAATCTAAATAAAATAAAAACTAAACCTAAAAAAAACCTAAAATTAAATGAAAATAAAAACATAAACCTAAACAATAAACCAAAAAATAGAGCTTAAAAATAAATAAAAAATTGAACCTAAACCCTAAACCAAAAAAATACCTAAATCTAAAATAAAAATAAATTAAACCTAAACCTAAACTAAAATAAACTAAACTAAAATAAATAAAACCTAAACCTAAACCTAAAATAAACTAAATAAAATAAAATAAACAAAAAAACCTAAACCTAAAGTAAAAAATAAAATCTAAAAATAAACTTAAAATAAAAACCTAAAACCTAACCCTAAAAAAATACAATAAAAACATCAACCTAAACCTACAAAAAAAAACTTAAATTAAAAAATAAAATAAAATTAAAATTAAAGTAAAAAATAAACCTAAACCTAAAAAAGAAACTAAATAGAAAACCTAAACTAAAATAAATAAACCTAAAATAAATAAACTAAATTAAATAAAAAAAATAAACCTAAATCAAAATAAAAAAAATAAAATGAACTAAAATTAATAAAAAATAAATAAACCTAAACCTACTAGTTTACTTAATTTAAAAAATAAGAATAAAATAAAATTATAAAATAATAAAAATGAAAACTGTGCAAACCCTAAAAATCCCTAAATAAACCTAATAAACCCAAACCTAAACCTAAACCCTAAACCTAAATAAATCCCCTAAACCCTAAACTAAAACCCTAAACCCTAAACTCACTAAAACCCTAAACCCTAAACCCTAACCTAACCACATAAACCCTAAAACCTAAACCTAAAATCCTAAACCCAAAACCCTAACTCTAAACCAAAGAAAACCCTAAACCCTAAACCTAAATAACCCAAACCCTAAACCTAACCAAACTAAAACCTAAACCTTAAACTAAAAAAGCTAAAACTTAAACTAACTAAATAAAATGTAAAAATAAAATAAATAAACAAATCTAAACCTAAATAAAAAAACATAAACTACACACTAAACCTAAACCTAAACCTAAAAAGAAAATAAAATAAAAAATAAAAACTAAATTAAAATAAAATAAATATAAACCGAAACTAGACAAAAAATAAAAAATAAAAACTAAACCTAAAAGAAAAATAAAATGAACCTAAAATAAAATAAAAAATAAAAAACCTAAACCAAAATAGTAAACCTAAAAATAAATAAAAAATTAAACCTAAACTTAAAATAAAAATTAAATAGACCTAAACTGAAACTAAAATAAACTAAACTAAAATAATAAAAAAACTAAACCTATACCTAAAATAAACTAAACTTAAACCTAAACCTGAACAAAATAAAATAAAATAAACTAAAAATAAACATAAACCTAAACTAAAAAAATAAAATCTAAAAATAAACTTAAAATAAAAACCTAAAACCTAACCTAAAAAATAAAATAAAATAAAACCTAAACTAAAAAAATAAAATAAACTTAAACCTAAAAAATATAAAATTAAAAAATAAATTAAACAAAATACCTAAACAGAAATAAATAAACCTAAAATAAATAAACTAAACTAAATAAAAATAAAAATAAACCAAAATCAAAATAAAAAATAAAATAAAATAAAATAAATAAACATGAACCTACTAGTTTACTTAATTTAAAAAAAAAAATAAAATAAATAAATAATTGTAACCCTAAACCATAAATCCTAAAACTAATCCTAAACCCAAAACTCTAAACCCTAAACCTACAACCCTAAACCCTAAATCCTAAACCCTAAAACCCTAAACCCTAAACCTTAAAACCATAAGACACAAAATCCTAAAACCCTAAACCTAAACCATAAACCTTAAACCTAAAAAACCATAAACCCTAAACTTAAAACCCCCACTAAACCAAATTTAAACCTAAAACCTAAACTAAACTAAACTTAACCTAAACTAAACCTTAAACCTTAACTAAACCCTAAATCAAACCCTAGAAAATCCTAAACCTATAAACCAACCTAAAAACTTAAACCTAAAGTTAAACCAAACTAAACCTATAATTTATACTAGCTAAACCTTGATAACCTTAAACTTAAACCTAAACCTAAAACCCTAAACCCTAAAGCTAAACACTAATCCTGAGCCTTAAAGTTAAACCTATCCTAATTAAACCTAAATCCTAAAATCCTAAACCCTAAAACCCTAAACCTTAAACCTAAACCCTAAACCCTAAAACCAAAACCTAAAACTAATATAAACCTAAAAAATAAAATAAATAAAAAACCTAAAACTAAATCAAATAAAAAATAAAATAAAATAAAAACCTAAACTAAAACCTAGACCTAAACATAAAAATAAAATAAACTAATAAAAATAAATTAAAATATAATATATAAAAACCTAAACTAAACTAAAAAATAAAATAAACTTAAGAATAAAAAACCTACATAAAATAAAAACTAAACGTAAAATTAAAATAAAATAAACCTAAAATAAAAGAAAATAAAAACTAAATAAAAACCTAATCCTAAAATATAACTCTAAAAATAAAACATAAAAATAAATATAAAAATAAAAACCTAAACTTAAAATAAAAATAAAATAAACAAAATAAATTAAATTTAAACCTAAACTAACATAAATAAAACCTAAACATAAGCCTTAAAAAATTAAAACCTAAACCTGAAAAATAAAATACAAATAAAACTCAACTAAAAAATAAACCTAAAAAATAAACTAAAATAAAAAATGTAAACTAAAATAAATAAACCAAAAATAAATAAACTAAACTAAAGAAAAATAAAAAATAAACCTAAAAAAAATAAAAAATTAAATAAACTCAAATAAATAAAAAATAAACTAAATAAATCTAAACCTACCAGTTTACTTATTTAAAAGATAGAAAAGATAAACCCTAAAATCTAAACTCTAAACCCTAAACCCAAAACCCTAAAACTAACCCTAAACCTTAAAACTAACCCTAAACCCTAAACCTTAAATCATAAACCCTAAACCCTAAACCTAAAACCCACACTAAACTCCCTAAACCCTAAAACTTAAAACCTAAACCTACACTAAAACCCTAAACTTAAACCCAAACCTAAAACATCAACTAAAACCATCATTAAACCTAAACCCTAAATCCTAAAAACCCTAAACCCTAAGCTAACCCTAAACCCGAAACCATAAACACAAAACCCTAAAAACCCTAAACCCTAAAGACTAAACACTAAACCCTAAACATAAACCAAATAGTAAAACCTAAAAACCTAAATGTAAACTAAATAAAACTAAAAAATAAAATAAATAAAAAATCTAAACCTAAATAAAATAAAGTAAAACCTGACTAAAACCTGCCTAAACATAAAAAATAAACTAATAAAAATAAACTAAAATATAATATATAGAAACCTAAACTATACTAAAAAATAAAATAAACCTAAGAATAAAAAACCAAAATAAAATAAAAACTAAATGTAGAATTAAAATAAAATAAACCTAAAATTTACCTAAAATAAAAAAATTTAAAACTAAATAAAAACATAAACCTAAAAATAAAACCTAAACCCTAAACTAAAAAAAACTAAACCTAAAATAAAAATAAAATAAATAAAATAAAATAAACTTAAACTAAAATAAACTAAACTAAAATATATAAAACCTAAACCTAAACCTAAAATAAACTAAACCTAACCCCTGAAGTAAATAAAATAAATTAAATTAAAATTAAAACTAAACCTAAACTATCAAATAAAACCTAAAAATAAACCTAAAATGAAAAACTAAAACCTAAACCTAAAAAAATTAAATAAAAACTAAACCTAAACCTAAAAATTAAAATTAAAACTTGAAATAAAAAAATAGAAATAAAACCCAACTAAAAAATAAACCTAAGCCTAAACAATAAACTAAAATAAAAAACCTAAACTAAAATAAATAAACCTTGAACCTAAATAAAATAAAAAATAAACCTAAATAAAGTAAAAATTAAACAAACTAATAAAAAAAAAGTAAACTAAATAAACCTAAACCTTCCGCTTACTAAATTTTTTTTAAAACATAAGCCCCTAAATCCTAAACTAAACCCTAAACCCTAAATCCTAAACTAACCCAAAACCCTAAACTACAACCCTAAACCCTAAACCTAAACTAAACCTAAACCCTAAACCAAACTAAACCCCTAACTAAACCTCAACCTAAACCCTAAACTAAAATACTAAACCTAAGTAAAACCCTAAACCCAAAACCATAAACCCTAGATCCTAAAAATGCTAAACCTTAAAGCCTAAACACTAAGCCCTAAACTAGAAACCCTAACCCTAAATGCTAAACCCTAAACCCTAAAACCCTAAATATTAAAACCCTAAATCCTAAACCATAAACCATAAAAACCTAAAAACCTAAACCTAAACTATATAAAACCTAAAAATAAAATAAATAGAAAAACATAAATCTAAATAAAATAATAAAATAAAATAAAATAATAAAACAAAATAAAACCTAAACTAAAACCTAAACCTAAACCTAAAAATAAAATTAAATAAACTAATCGAAATAAACTTAATAAAATAAATAATAACCTAACCTCAACTAAAAATAAAAATAAACTAAGAATAAAAAAATTAAATAAAATAAAATAAACATAAAATAAAATAAAACCAAAATAAACCAAAAAAATAAAATAAAACTAAATAAATAAAAAAAAAAATAAACCTAAAAATAAAACCTAAAAATATATAAAAAATTAAACATAAACACTAAACTAAAAAAAACCTAAACCTAAAATAAAAATAAAATAAACAAAATAAGATAAACCTAAACCTAAAGTAAAATAAACTAAACTAAAATAAATAAAACCTAAGCCTAAACATAAAATAAACTTAACCAAACTTAAACCTAAACCAAATAAAATAAAATATACTAAAAAATAAAACCAAAAATGACACCCAAAATAGAAACCTAAAACCTAAATCTAAACCTAAAATAAAAAATAAAACCTAAAATAAAAAATAAAGTCAACAAAAAAATAAACTTAAACCTAAAATTAAAATAAAAAACTAAAGTGAAATAAAAAAAATAATCTAAATTACATAAAAATAAAAAATAAAGTAAAATAAAATAAATAAACTAAATAAACTAAATAAACCTAAACCTACCGATTTACTTAATTTAAAAAACCAATAAACCCAAAATCCTAAACCCTAAACCCTAAACCTAAATACCAAACCCGACAACCCTAAACACGAAATGCTAAACCTAAAACCTAAACCTGACTAAACCTAAACCCTAACCCCAACTATAACCCTAAATCCAAACCTAAAGTTAAACCTACAACCCTAAACCTTAAACTAAACTAAAACTAAAGCAAAACCTAAACCATTAAACTTGACCCTAAACTAACTAACCTCCAACTTAAGCTAAACTAAATCTTAAACCCTAAAGTTAAAACCTAAACCTAAAGCCAAAACCTAAACTAAAGCTAAAAAACTAAACTAAACCCTCAACCCCTAACCCTAACTAAACCTAAACCCTAAACCCTAAAACCTAAAAAACCTAAAACCTAAACCTAAACCTAAACTAAATAAATCCTAAAAATAAGATATATAAGAAAACTTAAACCTAAATAAAATAAAAATAAAGTAAAATACAAACCTAAACTAAAACCTAAAACTGAACCAAAAAATAAAATAAAATAAACTAATAAAATTAAACTAAAATAAAATAATTAAAAACCTAAACTAAACTAAAAATAAAATAAACTTAAGAATAAAAAAACCTAACTAAAATAAAAACTAAACGTAAAATAAAAATAAAATAAACCTAAAAAAATAAAATAAAGAGTAAATAAAAACTTAAACCTAAAAAATAAACCTAAAAATAAATAAAAAATAAAACTTAAAGCCTAAATTAAAAAAAACATAAACCTAAAATAAAAATAAAATAAGCTTAAACCTAAAAAAAATAAAATAAACTAAAATAAATAATACCTAAACCTAAACCTAAAATAAATTGAACCTAAACTAAATAAAGTAAAATAAACTAAAAATAAACCTAAACCTAAACTTAAAAATACTACTGATAAATAAACCTAAAATAAAAACGTAAAACCTAAACTTAAAAAAATAAAATAAAAACCTAAACCTAAACCTAAAAAATAAAAATAAAATCTAAACCTAAAAAAATAAAATAAAATAAAACTCAACTAAAACATAAACCTAAACAAAAAAATAACTAAAATAAAAAACCTAAACTAAAATAAATAAACCTATAATAAATAAACTAAACTAAATAAAAATTAAAAATAAAACTAAAGAAAAAAAATAAACTAAAATAACTAAAAAAAATAAATAAATAAAATAAACCTAAACCTACCGGTTTACGTAATTTAAAAAAAAGAAAAAGATAAACCATAAACCCTAAATCCTAAACCCTAAACCTACAACCCTAAACTCTAAACCCTAAAAAACCCTAAACCCTAAACCCTAAACCCTAAAAGCATATACCCTAAAACCCTAAGCCCTAAGCACTAAACCCTAAACCCTAAACCCTAAACCCTAAACTCTAAACCTAAAGTAACAAAATATATTAAAAAATAAACATAAACCCTAAAATATAATAAGCCTAATCCTAAACCTCAACCCTAAGAATGTAACCTTGACACCAGAACATCACGCCAACCGCTCAATCTAGATCCGGTGGTGGAAGGTGGAGGAGGTTATCATAGTGGTGGTGGGGATCTGGAGGTGCCGGGATATGGAGGTGGTGGTCGAGGGTGGTTATAGAAGGAGGAACAATTGAGGTTTTAGCCAGGTGGTGGAGATTAGGGATATGATGGGGATCCCGCTACTGAGAGGCCCGGTGGTTCGATGGGAATTGGAGAAATGAAGAATAGCCAACTGATCTGTTATGGAATTGTGTCTTCTATAGAGATGGTTCTAGTTATCTTATGTTTTTGATCTATGTCATCGCTTGTGTCTTAAAAAACTTGGTGTGTTACTTGGTCATGAAATAAAAAATAAGAAATGTTTAATCTGAATTTGTTCTCTATTAAATAAACCAAAAACTCTAAACCCTAAACCTAAAACCTAAACCCTAAACCCTAAACCCTAAAACCCAAAACCCTAAATAATAAAAACTCTAAAACCCTAAACCCTAAAACCTAAACCTTAAACCCTAAACCTTAAACCCTAAACCCTAAACCTTAAAACCAAAAAAAAAAAAACCATAAACCCTAAAAAGCTAAAAACTTAAACCTAATCTAAATAATACTTAAAAATAAAATAAATAAAAAACTTAAACCAAAATAAAATAAAAGGATAAAATAAAATAATAACATAAACAAAAAACCTAAACCCAAACCAAAACATAAAAAGAAAATCAAATAAAAAATAAAAACTAAACTAAAATAATATAAATAAAACCCTATATTAAACTAAAAAAATAAAAAACCTAAATAAAATAAAAACTAAATCAAAAATAAAAATAAAATAATCCTGAAAAAAACTATATAAAAACCTAAACCTAAAAAATAATCCTAAAAATAAAACCTAAAAATAAATAAAAAATAAAACCTAAACACAAAACTAAAAAAAACCTAAACCTGAAATAAAAATAAAAAAAACTTAAACCTAAACTAAAATAAATAAAACTTAAGCCTAAACCTAAAATAAACTAAACATAAATATAAACCTAAACTAAATAAAATAAAATAAACTAAAAATAAATCTAAACTTTAACTAAAAAATAAAATTGTTAAATAAACCTAAAATAAATACCTAAAACATAAACCTAAAAAAAATAAAAACCTAAACCTAAAAAATAAAATAAAAATAAAACTCAACTAAAATTAAACCTAAACATAAAATATAAACTAAAATAAAAATCTAAACTAAAATAAATAAACTTAAAATAATTAAACTAAATTAGATATAAAAAGAAAATAAAATAAGCTAAAATAAATATAAAAAATAAACCTAAACCTGCCAATTTACTTAATTTAACAAAAGAAAAGAAAAACCATAAACCTTAAATCCTAAATCCAAAATCCTAAAGCTAAAACCCTAAACCCTAAACCTAAAACCCTAATCCCTAATCCCTAAACCCTAAACCCTAAACCCTAAAAAACCTTAAACCCTAAACCCTAAACCTTAACCCTAAATGCTAAACCCTAAAAGAATAAACCCTAAAACCTTAAACCCCAAACCGTAAATCCTAAACCCTAAAATCTAACCCTAAACCCTAAACCATGAACCCTAAAACAAAACCTAAAGTTGCTAAATAAACTAAAAAATAAACCTAAACCTTAAAACCAAATAAACATAAACTTAAACCAAAACCCTATGAATGGGTAGAACCTTGATGGCAGGAACATCACCGTCAACTAGGCTCAGTATAGATTTAGCAATGAAAAGGGGGAGGCGTAGTTATCACTGTGGTGGTGGGGGATCTAGAAGTGCTAGTGGATATGGAGGTGGTGGTAGGAGCAGTTGTGGTTATGAAGGCGGGAGAAGCGATGGAGGTTATAGCCGTGGTGGTGGCGGAAGGAGAGATTGGGGATATGATGGTGGATCCCGCTACTCAAGAGGCCAAGTTGGTTCTGATGGGAACTGAAGAAATTGAAGAATGACTGACCTGATCTGCTGCTTATGGAATTGGGTCTTTAATGTAGAGGCAGTTCTAGTTATCTAGGATTTTTTATTTGCTCTATGCCTTCATTTTTATCTATATCATCGCTATGTCTTAGAAAACTGGTGTGTTACTTAGTTGATGAAATCAAAAAGAAGAAATGTTGAATATGAATTTATTCTCTATTAAAAAAAATCAAAACCCTAAACCCTAATCTAAAACTTGAACCCTAAACCTAAAACCAAAACTATAACCCCTAAACCGTAAACCCTAAACCCTAAACCTTAAACCCTAAACCCTTAAACCTTAAACCCTAAACCCTAAAACCTAAACCCCAAACCATAAACCCTAAAACCTAAACCCTAAACCCGAAAAAAACACTAAACCCTAAAAAACCAAAAACCTAAACCTAAAATAAATAAAAAAATAATAATAAAATAACTAAATAACCAAAACAAAAAAAAATGAAAATTAAAAAATAAAAACATAAACTAAAACCTAAACCTAAACGTAAACCTTAAATGAAAATCAAATGAAAAATAAAAACTAAACTATAATAATATAAATAAAAACCTAAACTAAATTAAAAAAATAAAAAACATAATTAAAATAAAAACTAAACCTAAAATAAAATTAAAATAAACCTAAAATAAAATAAAATAAAAACTATATAAAAACCTTAGCCTAAAAATAATCAAAAAATTAAAACCTAAAAAAATTTAAAAATAAAACCTAAACCCTAAACAAAAAAAAACCTAAACCTAAAATAAAAATAAAATAAACCTAAACCTAAACTAAAATAAACTAAACTAAACTAAATAAAACCTAAATCTAAACCTAAACCTAAACCTAAACCTAAAAAATAAACTAATAAAACCTAAACTAAAATAAATAAACCTAAAATAACTAAACTAAACTAAATAAAAATAAACATAAATAAAAATAAAAAATAAATTAAATTAAAATAAATAAAAAATAAACTAAATAAACCTAAACCTATTACTTAATTTAAAAAAAAACCTAAACCCTAAAGCCCAAAAAATCCTAAACCCTAAACCCTAAAACCTAAACCCTAAAGAAAACACTGCCCTAAACCCTAAACCCTAAACTCTAACCCTAAACCCTAAAACCTAAACCTAAAACCATAAACCTAAACTAAATCCTGGCCTAAACCCTAAAACTAAAAAATAACCCTAAAATAAATAAAACCTAAAATAAAAATATATAAAAACCCTAAAACTAAATTAAATAAAATATTTAAATAAAATAAAACCAAAACCTAAACTTAAAAATAAAATAAAATAAACTAATAAAATAAACTAAAATAAAATAAATAAAACCTAAACTAAATGATAAAAATAAACCTAAATAAAAAAAAATTAACTAAAATAAAAACTAAATGTAAAATAAAAATAAAATAAAATAAAATAAAAACTAAATAAAAACTAATAACTAAAAAATAAACTTAAAATTTAAACTTAAAAATAAATAAAAATAAAATCTTCAACCCAAAACTAAAAATAAACCTAAAATAAAATCTTAAGACCTAAACCTATAAAAAAAATCCTAAGCATAAACCTAAAAATAAAAAATAAAACCTAAACCTAAAAAATAATATAAAAATAATACTCAACTAAAATATAAATTTAAGTCTAAATAATAAAGTAAACAAAAAACCTAAACTAAAATAAATAAACTTGAAATAAATAAACTAAACTGAATAAAAATAAAAAATAAACATAATAAAAATAAAAAAAAAGAAAAACTAAAATAAATAAAAAATAATCTAAATAAACTAAATAAGCATTAACCTAATGATTTACTTAATTTAAAAAAAAAACCCTAAGCTAACCCTAAAAATCTAAAAACCTAAACCTAAGCTAAATAAAACATAAAAATAAAATATATAGAAAACCTTAAACCTAAATAAAATAAAAACTAAACTAAAAGCTAAACTTGAAGCTAAAAATAAAATAAAATAAACTAATAAAAATGAACTAAAATAAAATAAATAAAAGCCTAAACTAAACTAAATAAAATAAAATAAACCTATGAACAAAAACCCTAATTAAAATAAACCTAAGATAAAATAAAATAAGAACTACATAAAATAAAGTCAACCTAAACCTAAATGTAAACTAAATAAAATAAAATAAATTAAAAATAAACCTAAAGCTAAACTAAAAAATAAAATTGATAAAAAAACCTAAAATAAAAACCTGAAACCTAAGCCTAAAAAAATAAAATAAAAACCTAAACCTGAACCAAAAAATAAAAAATAAAACCTAAACCTAAAAAAATAAAATAAAAATATAACTTAACTAAAAAATAAATCTAAATTTTTGTGAAAAGTGGAGGGTTGCGATAGGTAGTTGACAGCCAGCGTAAAACTTGTCAAAATAATCATGACATGAATCCTTTAAGTCATTGTGTTAATGCTAGGGCATCCCCTAGAAGCGACACACTGTATGGCTTGATGGTGAAAATGCAAGGTCACGATGCAGTGTTAAAATAAGCAAGGGTTCCCACATTATGGATGGATGTGGGCAAAGTAGTTAGTCCATGGAACTAAAATTTGGTTAGGAATATAGGTACTCTTACAGGTAAATTAATGGAATTAATAGATATTATGGTTCATAAAAAGATAAATATTTTAAGTGTTCAAGAAACTAAATGGGTTGGAGAGAAGGCCAAGGAGATTGATAGTTTAGGTTTTAAACTTTGGTATTCAGGTAGAAGTTGAACTAAAAATGGTGTTGGTGTGATTATAGATAAAAGTTTGAAGGATAATATTATAAATATTAATAGATGTGGAGATATAATTATAGCTTTAACGATTATTATTGATAATATGATTATCAATGTTGTAAGTGTTTATGCTCCTCAAGTAGGTTTGGATGTAAGCTCAAAAGAAATAATTTGGAATGAATTAGAGGATTAATACAAAAGATACCTCTTGAAGAAAAAGTATTTATTGGAGGAGATTCAAATGGACATGTTGGTAGAGTGGTAGAAGATTTTAAAAGCATTCATGGTTGTTATGGATTTGGAGTGACTAATGAAAAAAGTAGAATTATATTAGATTTTGCTTTAGCTTATGATTTTGTTGTTGCTAATACTTTATTAAAGAAAAGAGATGAACATATTATTACTTATAAAAATGGATCTAGTAAAACATAGATTGATTATTTTATAATAAGAAAAATACATCATTTAGATTTTAAAGATTGTAAGGTCATTCCAAGTGAAAGTTTAAGTACCTAACATCAATTATTAGTTTTAGATTTTAAGATGAAAGATTGTAAGAGGAAAAATAAATTAGATTATTATCTTAAGATTAGATGGGGACACTTAAAGAACACAAATAAAAATATTTTTAAGAGCAAGCTACAAAAGCTTAGAATATAGGATGTTCATAAGGAAGCTAATGTTATGTGGGAAAAAGTAGCAAGTGAAATTAAGCAAGTTGCTAAAAATGTGCTTGGAGAATAAAAGGAAAAACTTCTTTTAATAAAAATAGTTGGTGGTGGAGTCAGAGTGTGCAAGAAAAGAGAAGAAATATGAAGCATTGTTATAAAACTTGGTTTAGATGTAAAAACTCAGAGAAATGGGAAAGATATAAAATGGCCCATAGAGATTCTACGAAATTAATATATGATGCAAAAAATTTAACTTTTAGTGATTTATACAATAGATTAGATACCAAAGAAGGTGAAAGATGTAAGTATAGGTTAGCCAACCAAAGAGATAGGAGAAGTAAAGACCTAGTTCAAGTGAGGTGTATTACGGATGAAAATAATAAAGTGCTTTTCTTAGAAAAGGATATTTAAAGTAGGTGGATGAGATATTTTGATAAACTTTTCAATGAAGGATCTGAAAGTATGATTGATTTTAGCAACTTTAATAGCCTGAATAAAAATAGAGAATTTTTTTTTTTATCATCGTATTAGTAAATCTGAAGTTAGAGAAGCTTTAAAGAAAATAAAATATGGAAAAATAGTAGGACCTGATGATATTCCAATAGAAGTGTGGAAATGTTTAGGAGATCAAGGAATTTCTTGGCTTACAAAATTTTTTAATGTAAAAGGATGCTAGAGTGGAGTTTGTTTGTGTTCCTATTTAAGAATAAATGATGCACAAGAGTGTGCAAATTATAGAGGAATTAAGTTAATGTGTCATACATTAAAATTATGGGAGAGAGTAATTGAGCATAGGTTACGATGTGATACAAAATTTTTTTACAATCAATTTGGTTTCATGCCAGGTAGATCTAGTATGGATGCTATACATTTGTTAAGGGGTTCAATGGAGAAGTATAGAGAAAGTAAGGAGGATCTAGATATGATATTTATTGATTTCGAGAAAGCTTATGACAAAGTTTCAAGAGATGTTCTTTGGAGAGTTCTTGAATAGAAAGGAGTTAATATTTGTTATATTCAAGTCATTAAGGACATGTATACTAGAGTTGTTACTTGTGTCCAAACACAAGGAGGATTGATAAAATATTTTCCTATTTCAGTTGGATTACATCAAGGATTAGCTTTAAGCCCTTATCTTTTTGCTTTAGTTATGGATGTTCTTACTAGGCATTTACAGGAAGATATACTTTTGTGTATGTTTTTTGTTGATGACATTGTTCTTGTTGATAAGACTAGAGAGGGAGTCCAAGAGAAAGTTAAATTATGGAGGTCAACATTAGAGTCTAAAGGTTTTCATTTAAGTAGATCTAAAACTGAATATATAGAGTGTAATTTTAGTTGTAGAAGTTTTAGTGGTAGTGTTGTGACATTAGGTGAAGAAGTCATTAATAAGAGTAACTGATTCAGATATTTAGGCTCAATTATTTAAAATGATGGTGAAATAGATGGAGATGTTATTAGTAGAATTCAAGTTGGATGGTTGAAGTGGAGGAAGGCATATGGCCTGTTGTGTGATAGAAAAGTTCCACTTAAACTTAAGGGAAAATTTATAAGATGGTGGTAAGACTTGTAATGACTTATAGTGCAGAATGTTGGCCAATAAAAGAGAAGCATAAGACTAAGTTAAGTGTTACAAAGATGAGATGCTTAGGTGGATGAGTGGCTTTACTCTTAGAGATAAAATGTGAAATGAGTATGTTTGGGGAAAGGTTGGTGTAGCTCTAGTGGCAAATAAGATTAGACAAAGTCACCTTAGATGGTTTGGCCACATAAAGCGTCGGCCGTCCGATGACCCAGTTAGGAGAGTAGATGCATTAGATTTTTCTTGTGTTAAGAAAGGTAGAGGTAGACCTAAAAAGACTTGGTTAAGATGTATAAAAAATGACCTTAGTATACTTGAATTAAATGAGAATTTCACACATAATAGGACACAATGGAGATTAAGGATTCATGTAGCCGACCCCACTTAGTGGGATAAAGGCTATTTGTTGTTGTTGTTATTGTTGTTGTTGTTTATTGTTTCGATTTATGTTATGGTTTAGGTTTTTATTTTATTTTAGTTTATTTTATTTAGGTTTAGGTTTTATTTATTTATTTGATTATTAGGTTTTATTTAGTTTAGGTTTAGGTTCTTAAGTTTTTAGGTTTTTAGGGTTTAAGGTTTTAGGTTTTGGGTTTTGGGTTTTGGGTTTAGGGTTTAGGGTTTGTTGACATCATTTTTGGATGAGGTTAATTTAGAAATTGGGAGATCTTAATCTCAAATAGGATTCTCCAAATTCAATGCTTAGGACACTATGCCTAGTGACCTAGCGTAATTCACATTGGGTTGGATCTAACCTATTTATCTTAGGTAGGATTAACTCAAGCATCCAAATTCAAAATCAATTAACCAAATCAACAATCAATAATCATCAATCCAAGGTGATTAAAAGTTAAATTACATTTAATTTCAAAAATACCCTTGTGTTGATTTTGAATTGGATCAAGCTAAAATTAATGCACTTGATTTGGACTCAAACTCCAACCCAAATCAAATGTACTCCAAATAAAAACTCAAAGTGCCCAACACACATTAGTCTAGGGCTATGTGATGCCATAATCATAAAATAAAAAATGGGAGAGAAAATGGGAGGAAGAGAAATGCTAATTTCCTTCTTCCATCTCTTCCCATGCAAACTCCCTTTTTCCCACCTCATCCATTCCAAGACAAAAGCCACCTCTTAAAAGATGGCTTCAAGTGACAATCAAGCAAGGAAAAGCCAACAAGGATTCTTCTCCAAGGGAAGAAAGGAAAAGAAAGAGAGAAGAGGAGTAAATGCAAGGAACTCCTTCCCTCTGAACTGAACATTCCATTATGATCACAAGACTAAGAGAGGAAGTTCAACACCTTTCCCTAGCCACCTCGTCGCTGGCAAGGCACTGTTCACGCCAAAATTGAGCACCCTTTAATGGTGAAATCCAAAGGAGAGGATTTCCCCCCAAATTGAAGACATAAACATGTTCTAGGGCTCAAGGTGATCCAAATCGAGCCCTTACTCGAATCATTTGGTGCTGGGAAGGCTGCAAACCACCAATGTCGAGATCTATGCTAGGGAGCTCGGTCAAGGGTGCAAACCACATGGAGATAAGCCGCCAAATGCCAGCCACTAGTTCATTGCATCGATCTAAAGCTTATGGAATCTACCTCACCGCCGGAGATCGCCAGAATCCAGGTTTGCCATTGACTTCCTCCCCTATTTTTTTCACGTTTTCAGTTTTGGGCCTTTCAAAGAAAGTCAGAATGCCAAATGGATCTAACTGCGTAGATTGATCCCAATTCATTTGGGATCAAAATCGAGGCATAATTAAGCATTGATCATCACTAGTTGATGGAAAACCATCAATAGCGATCAAGTTTCACCATTTAGGGAAGAAAATGATCTCTAGACCGTCCAATCCTTCTATTTGGATCGAACGATCTAGATCTAGGCGCATAATTTGATTTAAATCCCTTAAGGATCGTGGGGGTGATTCGGACAATCCGATCCGCCATCGGATGGTCTAGGATCATCCCGCATTTCACCAGCGTGCTACAAGCATTTTCATCCCACTCGTGACACGCGGCCCGCATGCCATGTGACACACGGTCTTATCCCGCGGGACCGCGAGCTTAGTATGGACCATCCGATCTTTGATCGGATGGTCCGTAAATGATCCCACTTATTTCAACTCTACCGTGTGGGACCCTCCCCACTTAAAACCGTTAAGATTTGTTAATTAACAGTTTAATTAATTAATTATTATCTAGAAACTGTAAAAAATCATATAAAATCAGAGAAAAATCAAAATATTACAAATAAGAGATCTATGGATTCGTCTTGATGAGAGGAATCCAAAGAAATTAAAATCCCCAAGTTCTATTGGTAAATTTACCTTAATTAGGGTTTAATTAAAAACATTAAACCCTAATTACACTCAAACGAATAATCCAATTAATTTGAAACTTTGGGGAAATGAAATTAAGCTTAAAACATATATTAAGTAAAATTTTTTTGATTTAATTCTCTGAATTCAAGGGAAACTATAATTTCATGTGTTTAAACTATAAATTAATTAAATTAATTACCCTTTATTGAAATAATTAGAAAACTTTAATCTAATAACCTTAAATTAACATAATGAATATTAATAAATATTAATTAAACCTAATCAAACCTATATAAACTTAATAGATAACTAATTAACTCAATTAGGTAATTAAAAGAATTAAATAATTCAATTAAATGATCTAAAATTAATTAAATCATGATAAATCAACTAGTTAACCAAAAATTATAAATAAACCCTCATTGGAAACGCATTTTAGTGAAGAATAAATTAAAAATAAAATCCTTCAATGAATCTTAATAAATTAGGCTTAATTTAGGTTTTAATGAAATAATTAAAACCTTAATTACACCCTACTTACATCTCTAATAAATTTGAAACTTTAGAAACATAAAATTGGCATGTAACCCCACTTTCCATAATTATCTCAAACTCAATTGTTCTATAAATTTGGAATTCTTGATTTTCCAAATCTCTAGGTCAATATGAACTAAATAATAATTAAGAAAAATCATTAATTCATTGAATCAACAAATAAATTGAACTAATGAAATAAACATCGTAAATACTTAGGGTAATTCATCAAAACTTTCTAAGTCAAAGAATTTAATCAAATATTAAAATTGTAAGAAAATCAATACTTAATGAAATTCAAACATAATTAAACAACTTAAGTTAAGTTTAATGAAACCACTCATCTTTAATGAATTTAAATAATGAATCTAAAACCTATGTTAATTAAATCAGATTAAGAATTATCTATGAACAAACATAAGGTATTAATTCATATTAATAAATTTAAACTTTAAGCTTATAAATCCATGATTTATATCTTAAGTTAAATTGAATGAAATCAAACTTAAATCATACTCTTTAAATTAACATAAGCCAAATCAAATGAAATCCATATAACTTAATTCAAAATGAAATAAATCAAACAAATTAAATCAAATAAAGTAATTCAAATAAATGAAATAACATAAATCAAATCTAAACATAAATAAAATCAAAAGGATTAATTAAAATAATTAAGGATTTTAGTTAGACTTTTGAAACCTTCATTAGGATTTAGGATGTTGAATGGAAAGAGCTCCATCCAAAAATGGAATCATTCCATTCTTCGTTCTTGAAAACCTATACAACTTTAACCAAATAAAATGAACATAAAAATCAGAATTAAATCATTAAACCATTTGAATTGAAACCAACCAATGGTAAAAATTAAACCAATTCAAACTTCAAACTTTAAACTTAAACTTAAAGGCCTAACAAAGACATGCCACATAAACCCCACTTCTACACACACTAGATTACTTAGGTCATGGACTCTCATTCCAGGTTAGATCATTTTGTGATTTTCTTTTAATCTCCTGTGATATGTTGTGATGTACTTCACATGTCTGTGTGGTGTATTGCTTTAGACTGGATACCAAGGCTTGTTTGTTCATTAGACTAGAACTTAGGGCATTCATTCTAGATTTTACACTATTTTTTACAGGGGACTATGTTAAAGGGATTGCTATAATAAATAAATCATAAAATTGTTGTTTGCTTGCAAGTGCTAAAAATTCCTTAACTTAGTCCGTAAGACAGGTGGGCTGGGCAAGCAACTAATGCTAAGCCCATGTGTTTGTTAAATATAAACTGCTTTGTGTGCTGTGCATTTCCTAACATCTGTTTTGCATGGCTTAGGATTTCTTTTAAATTTAAATGTAAATTTGAGCTTAGAATTAGGTTAGGATCTATGGGGTCTAGGATTAGCAAGAGCTAACCCAACCAGGAGATGGTGAGGTGGTCCCCTATAAAGCCCGATGGATGTCCCTGAAGAAAGAGACTTTCCTTTAAAGAAGACCCATAGATCTGAACTTGTAGTTCTAGGCCGGGTTGTATAAGGGCAGAACTCAGTTGCCCATTTTTCTTTCTTCCGGGGTGTACAACAGTATCCGGCTGCATTGGCCTTTTTCTTTTATAATTTAATTTGGCTTGATTTATTTTTGGTGCGCAATAGAAACAACATGTTTTTCTTAGGTTTACTTTCTATGCTATGTTTATGATGTGATGTATGCCTGGATGTAGGCTCATAGGGTAAACTAAATTTTCTACCCAACTAAATCAATTAAAACATAAAAATAAATACAACTCATAATCTTTATATAAAAGCCTAGGCCATTAAAGCAAGATAAAATATGTAGCAACCCCTTAGATGGATGTTTTAATATCATGCATAATCATATTGTTTGACTCTTGATTAATGAAGGACTTCCATCCTAGCCAGAGAACTTGGGCTTGACCTTTGAGAGCCTATGATGGAAGTACACCTTCTTCTATTATGATTTGGCCCATAATCTTTTTCTAATCACATGCATTATGCATAAATTGCATTCCTATGACCTAAGTGAATCTTGAGTCAAAAATTATAAAAATTTGAAAAATAAGCATTACTTAGGTACATCTTCATACCGAACATAATCTTAGGGGTTAGGGAGTAAGTCTAAGTTCATAGATTTCTTTCCTAAAATTGCAATAGCCCAGCCATCTTGCATTCATATGACTTAGCCTCATGATTTTAAAATGCACTTAGGTGGTGTTAGCTGGCAGCCTTCTCCAGACACGTTGTAAGTCCAGAAGAGTCAGGATAGGTTAGTTCCTTCAAGTGAGGAGAATGGCCAATGATTCCTTAGGATAGAACTAGGTTGAGCATCTGACATGTGTCAAAAGCAATTATAGACTAGGTTCTGAAGCATCCTTTAGGAATAAGTCTTCAACCCTAGGCATTTCTGCAATCTTGTGTTGCTAGAATCTAAGCCCTAGATTTCTAAGAAAATGATAACTTGAATTCTAAAAATAAATCCCAAATTTGAATCCCAATCATAGGACAGAAGAAATGTCTATTGGGCATCCCAGTATCAATAAACATTTCCTACTCTTTTTCATTTGACTCTTAAAGATAACTCTGTCCAATTTGGACCTCTCTCAATTAAATTTCTTAAAAAATCATTCCTTTGAAAGCTACCTTAGTAGTCTTTAAGAATAACCACTTATTTCTTTAATCAAGAGTATTCTAAGGAAGAGAACCTTCCTAACATGTAATTAACTATAGAGGCTTGCCTTTATAGGGAAGCATGATCATAGGATAAAATAGACCTTGTTCTACTTTTTCATGTAGTTCAAGGGAAAATACTCTCGTACATGAAAGACCCATCAGCCTTAGGAGTCTTTTATTGAAATGATTAAATCCATTATAGGAAAGCTTTTTTATCTTTCGAGATAATAGGCTTATTCCTTAATGCCGTATTTGGTCATCTAAATAAAATATTCCTAAACTCTATGTGGTGTCATTTTTCTTTTCTCTATTCCTGAGAAAAAGAACCAACAGGGTTTAGGGTTTAGGGTTTAGTGTTTTAGGGTTTATGGTTTTAGGGTTTAGGGTTTAGGTTATGGGTTTATGGTTTAGGGTTTAGTGTTTATGCTTTGGGGTTTTGGGTTTTTAGGGTTTAGGGTTTAGGGTTTTGTTTTAAATTAAGTAAACCAGTAGGTTTAGGTTTATTTAGTTTATTTTTTATTTCTTTTAGTTTATTTTATTATTATATTTATTTAAGTTTATTTTTTTATTAATATTTAGTTTAGTTTATGTATTTTTGGTTTATTTATTTTAGTTTATTTTTGAAGTTTAGGTTTAGCTTTATGCTTATTTTTTAATTTATTTTTACTTTGATTTTATTTGTTAGGTTTAGGTTTTATCTTTTATTTTTAGGTTTAGGTATTGGTGTTTATTTTTTTTAGGTTTAGGTTTTAGGTGTTTATTTTAGGTTTATTTTTAGGTTTTATTTTTTACTTAGGTTTATGTTTAGTTTTAGTTTATTTTATTTTATTTAGTTTAGGATTTAGGTTTAATTTATTTTGAGTTTAGGTTTAGGTTTTATTTATTTCAGTCTAAGTTTAGGTTTATTTTATTTTGTTTTTTTTAGGTTTATGTTTTTTTTAGAGTTTAGGTTTTTATTTATTTATCTATTTTTAGGTTTATTTTTAGGTTTAGGTTTTTATTTAGTTTTTACATTATTTCATTTTAGGTTTATTTTATTTTCATTTTACATCTAGTTTTTATTTTATTTAGGTTATTTATTTCTAGGTTTATTTATTTTTGAAGTTTAGTTTAGGTTTTTATTTAGTTTATTTTAGTTTATTTTTTTCTTTATTTTATTTTATTTATACATTTAAATTTAGGTTTAGGTTTACATTTCAATTTAGGTTTTTATTATATTATATTATTTATTGTATTTAGGTTTAGGTTTATTTATTTATTTTATTTTTAGGTTTTATTTAGTTTACGTTTAGGTTTTTAGTTTTTAAGATTTAGGGTTCAGGGTTTGTGATTTAGGGTTTAGGGTTTAGAGTTGTAGGTTTTAGGGTTTAGGGTTTAGAGTTTAGGATTTAAGGTTTAGAGTTTACGAAATAATGGTTTAGTTTGCTTTTGAACTGAGGGCATATCTGTTGGGGTTGTGAGCTTGGTCAAATTTGATAAATTTAATTTATGGATGATGTTAGTGTGCGATGGACCCACTGAGAAGGGGCTATATCAGACTTGCCTTATCTCAGATTTATAAAATAAATAAACCTAAACCTAAATAAAATAAATAAAATAAAATAAAATAAAAACCAAAAAAAACCTAAACCTAAACCGAAACATGAAAAATATGATAAAATAAAAAAAATAAAAACTAAGCTAAATTAAAATAAATAAAAACCTAAACTAAACCTAAGAAAATAAACAAACCTAAAAATAAAAAATCTAAATAAAATAAAAACTAAATAGAAACCTAAACATAAAAAAGTAAACCTAAAAATAAATAAGAAACAAAACTTAAACCCTAAACAGAAAAAAACCTAAAGATAAAATAATCAAAATAAAATAAACTTACACCTAAACTAAAATAAACTAAATAAAAATAAATAAAAGTTAAACCTGAACCTAAACTAAATAAAATAAAATAAACCTAAACCTAAGCCTAAACTAAAAATTAAAACCTAAAAATAAACCTAAAATAAAAACCTAAAACCTAAGACGAAAAAAATAAAATAAAGACCTAAACCTAAACCTCAAAATAAAAAATAAAACCTAAACATAAGAGAAAAAAAACTAAATTAAAAAATAAACATAAACATAAACCTAAACTTAAAAAATAAACTAAAATAAAAAAAACCTACACTAAAATAAATAAGCCTAAAATAAAAAAACTAAACTAAATAAAAATAAAAAATAAACCTAAATAAAAAGAATAAAATAAACTAAAATAAATAAGAAATAAACTAAATAAACCTAAACCTTCTAATTTACTTAATTAAAAAAAACTCAAAACCCAAAACACTAAACCATAAATCCTAAATCCTAAACCCTAAAACATAAAACTAACTTTAAACCCTAAACCCTAAACCTACAACCCTAAACCCTAAACCCTAAAACCTAAACCCTAAACCATAAACCCTAAGTTAATCGTAAACCATAGAAAACCCTAAACCTGAAAACCCTAAACCCTAAACCCTAAACCTTAAACCCTAAGTTAACCCTAAACCCTAGAAAACCCTAAACCCGAAAACCCTAAACCATAAACCCTAAACTCTAAACCCTAAACCCTAAACACTAATCCCCAATACTTAAACCCTAAAAACCTAAACTAAATAAAACCTTAAAATAAAAAAAAAAACTTAAACCTACAAAAATAAAAAAATAAAATAAAATAAAAACTTAAATAAAAACCTAAATATAAAATAAAATAACTAATAAAAATAAATTAAAATAAAATAAATAATAGACTAAACTAAACTAGAAAAGAGATAAACCAAAGAATAAATAAACTTAAATAAAATAAAAAGTAAATGTAAAATAAAAATAAAATAAACCTAAAATGAACCTAAAATAAAATAAAATAAAAACTAAATAAATACTTAAACCTAAAAAATAAACCTAAAAATGAAACCTAAAAATAAAAAAAAAATCTTAAACCATAAACTAAAAAAAAAACTAAACCTAAACTAAAATATACTAAGCCAAATAAATAAAACTTAAACCTAAACCTAAACTAAATAAAGTTAAATAAACTAAAAAGTAAACCTAAACTTAAACAAAAAAATAAAACTTAAAAATACACCTAAAATAAAAACCTAAAACCTAAACCTAAAAAAATTAAATCAAAACTTAAACCTAAACCTAAAAATAAAAAGTAAATCTTAAACCAAAAATAAAAAAATAGAAATAAACTTAACTAAAAAATAAACCTAAACTTAAACCTAAAGCTAAAAGATAAAGTAAAATAAGAAAACCTAAACTAAAAACAAAATTAAAAATAAACATAAATAAAAAATAAAAAAATAAAAAAAGTAAAATAAGATAAGAATAAACTGAATAAAATAAATAAACCTAAACTAAAAATAAAAAAATAAAAATATAAAAAAATAAAAAAAATAAAAACCCTAAACCCTAAAAATAAACTAAAAATAATGTAAACCTATCAGTTTACCTAATTTTAAAAGAAACCTAAACTAAAACCTTAACCTTAAACTAAAATCATAAATCCTCAACCCTAAACTCTAAAAATAAAAAAATAAAAAAAATAAATTAAAATAAAAAATAAAAAACCCAAATGCTAAACCCTAAACCCTAAACCTTGAAAACCCTTAACCCTAAAGCCTAAACCCTAAGCCCTAAACCCTAAACGAAAACCCTAAACCCTAAAACCCTAAACCCTAAACTCTAAATCCTAAACCCTAGAAACCTAAAAACCTAATCCTAAAAGATAAAATAAAAATAAAACTCAACTAAAAAATAAACCTAAACCTAAACATAAAAATAAAAAATAAACTAAAATAAAAAAACCTAAAATAAAAACCTAAAATAAACAAACTAAACTAAATAAAAATAAAAAAATTAACCTAAACCAAAACAAAAATTAAATAAACCCTAAACCCTAAAGTAAACTAAAATTTAAACTGATGCATTTAAAATCAGAAACCTAAATCATAAACCCTAAATCATAAACCCTAAACTGAACCTAAACTAATTTAAATCCTAAACCTTAAACCTACAACACTAAACCTATAACTAAAACCCTAAACCTAAACACTAAACCTAAAAAAATTTAAACCTAACCTAAACCCTAAACTAAAACTCAACTAAACCCTAAACTAAACCCTAACAAACCTAAACTATAAACCTATAACCTTAAACCTAAACTAAACTTAAAACCATAAACCACCTAAAACCTAAATCATAAACCCTAAACCCTAAAGCTAATCTACCTAAATCTTACCTAACCCTAAATTAAAACCCTAAAATAAACTAAAACTTAAACTGTGTTTACTTTAATTTAAAAGCAAACCTAAACTAAAACCTGAACCTTAAACCAAAAACTAAAACCCTAAACACTAAACACCTAAAAACTATAAACTTTATGCCCTAAAAATAAAGAAAAATAAATAAATTAAAATAAATAAAAAACCTAACCCTAAACCCTAAACCATAAAACTAACCCTAAACTTACAACCCTAAACCTTAAACCCTAAGCCCTAATACCCTAAAACCCTAAACCACAAACCTAGACCCTAAACCCTAAACCCTAAAGTCTCTAATCCTTAAAGCCTAAACACTAAACCCTATACCCCAAACTCTAACCCTAAACACTAAAACCTAAAACCCTAAAACCCTAAACCCTAAACCCTAAACCTTAAACCATAAAAACCTAAAAACCTAAAAATCTAAACCTAAACTAAATAAATCCTAAAAATAAAATAAATAAATAAACCTCAACCTAAATAAAATAAAAAATAAAACAAAATAAAAACTTAAACTAAAAATATAATAAATTAAAAAATAAAAATAAAAAAACTAAAATAAAGAATAACCTAAACTAAACTAAAAAAAATCAAATAAACCTAATAATAAAAGACCCTAATAAAGTAAAAACTAAACGTAAAATAAATTTAAATTAAACCTAAAATAAAATAAAATAAAAATTAAATAAAAATGTGAACCTAAAAAATAAACTTAAAATAAATAAAAACTAAAAATAAACCCTAAACTAAAAAAAACTTAGATCTAAAATACAAATAAAATAAACCTAAATCTAAACTAAAATAAACTAAACTAAATATACAAAGCCTAAACCTAAACCTAAAAAAAATTAAACTTAAACTTAAACCTAAGCTAAATAAAATAAACTAAAAATAAACCTAAATCCAAACTAAAAAATAAAACCTAAAAATAAACCTAAAATAAAATCCTCAAATCTAAACTTAAAAAAACAAAAAAACTTAAACATAAATCTAAAAATAAAAAAGAAAACCAAAACCTAAAAAATAAAATAAAAATAAAACTCAACTAAAAAGAAAAACATAAATATAAACCTAAACATAAACCTAAAATATAAACTAAAATAAATAAACCTAAAATAAATAAAATAAATAAAAAAATATAAAAAATAAAATAAACTAGAAAAAATAGAAAAATAAACTAAATAAACTAAATAAACCTAAACCTAACAGTTTACTTAATATTTTTTTTAAAAAAAATGCCCTAAACCCAAAACCCTAAACTCCTAAACTAAACCTCCCTAAAACTAACTAAAACTAAACCTTAAACCCTAAAACCCTAAACTCTAAACCTAAACCCTAACCCTAACCTAAACCTAAACTAATATTAAACCATAAACTATAAACCCTAACCACTAAACCTAAACCTAAATCATAAAAACCCTAAACCCTAAATCTTAATTCTTAAACCATAAACCCTAAATCCTAAACTAACTTTAAACCCTAAGATAACCCTAAAACTTAAACCCTAAATCATAAATCCTAAACCCTAAACCATAAAAACCCTTTAACCCTACTCACTAAATCCTAAACCCTAACCCTAAATCCAAAACCCTAAAATATAAACCCCTATACCCTAAACTAAATAAACCTAAACCTACTGGTTTACTTAATTTAAAAAAAAACCCTAAACCTTAAAACTAACCCTAAACACTAAATCTATAACCCAAAATACAAAACCCTAAACCCTAAACTCTAAAAAATCCTAAACCCTCAACCCTTAATTAAAACATAAACCCTAAACCCTAAACCTACAACCCTAAACCCTAAACCTTAAAACCCTAAACCCAAAACCCTATGTCTTAAAATGTACAATCCAAAACCATAAACCAAAAACCCTAAACCTTAAACCATAAACCCTAGAAACCTAAAAACCTAAATCGAAACTAAATAAAACTTAAAAAAACAAAATAAAGAAATAAAATAAAATAAAAACCTAAACTTAAACATAAAAATAAAATAAAATATAAAATAAAATTAAATAAAAAATAAAATAAACTAAAATCAAAAATAAACTAAAAAATAAAATAAACCTAAGAATAAAATATCTTAATAAAAAAATTTAAAATAAAAATAAAATAAAATAAAAATTAAATAAAAACCTCAACCTAAAAAATAAACCTAAAATTAAAACCTAAAAATAAATAAAAAATAAAACCTAAACCCTAAACTAAAAAGAAAACCTAAACTTAAAATTAAAATAAAATAAACAAAATAAACTAAACCTAAACCTAAACCTAAACTAAATTAAATAAAATGAACTAAAAATAAACATAAACCTAAACTAAAAAATAAAACCTAAAATAAAAACCTAGAACCTAAACCTAAAAAATAAAAATAAAAATGTAAACCTAAACCTAAAAATAAAAAAATAAGCATAAACCTAAAAAATAAAATAAGAATAAAACTCAACTAAAAAATAAACCTAAACCAAAAAATAAACTAAAATAACTAAACCTAAAAAAAACTAAACTAAATAAAAAAATAAACATAAATAAAAATAAAATAAACTAAAATAAATAAAAACTAAATTAAATAAACCTAAACCTATCACTTTACACTAATTTTTTTTTAAAACATTAAACCGTAAACCCTAAACCCTAATCCCTAAAAAAAGCTTAAACCCTGAACCCTAAACCCTAAACCATAATCCTAAACCCTGAACCCTAAAATCATAAACCTTAAAACACTAAACTCTAAATCATAAACCCTACACCCCAAACCCTAAACCTTAAACCCTAAACCCAAACCCTAAACCCTAAACTCTAAACCCCAAACCCTAAATATAAACCTAAATTAACTAAATAAATTTAAAAAATAAACCTAAACCTTAAGAATGGGTAGATCATTGAAGACAAGAATATCACCGTCAAACTGGCTTAGTCTAGATTTAGCGATGGAGGCGAAGGCAGAGGTGGCGATTATCGCAATGGTGGGGGAACTAGAGGTGCTGGTGGATATGGAGGTGGTGGTCAGAGAAGTGGTGGTTATGGAGGTGGTAGGAGCGACGAAGGTTACAATAATGGTGGTGGCAGAGGGAGAGATTGGGGATATGATGGTGGATCTCGGTACTCAAGAGGCCAGGGTTGTTTTGATGGGAAATGGAGAAAATGAAAAACTGACGATACAAACTACTGCTTATGGAACTATGTCTTTATAGTAAACATGGTTCTAGTTATCTAGGGTCTTTGATTTGCTCTATGCATGCTCATTTTTTATCTATGTCGTCACATGTGTCTTAAAGAACTTGGTGTGTTACTTGGTTGATGAAATCGAAAAGAAGAAATGTTGAATCTGAATTTGTTCTCTGTTAAAAAAAACTAAAAACCCTAAACCCTAAACTAAAACCTAAACCCTAAACCCTAAACCCAACACCCTAAAAACCTAAACCCTAAACCCTAAACACTAAAATCCCTAAACCCTAAATGCAAAAACCTAAACTCTAAACCCAAAACCCTACACCATAAACCTTAAACCCTAAATTTTAAACCCTCAACTAACCCTAAACCCTAAAGCCTAAACACTAAAAAGCTAAAAAGCTAAAGCTAAACCTAAACAAAATAAAACCTAAAAATAAAATAATTAAAATAACCTATACCAAAATAAAATAAAAAAACAAAATAAAATATAAACCTAAACAAAAACCAACCTAAACCTAAACCTAAAAATAAACTAAAATAAAAGGTAAACTAAAATAAATTTAAACCTAAACTAAACTAAAAAATAAAAAACCTAAATAAAATAAAAGCTAAACCTAAAATAAATATAAAATAAATAGAAAAAAATAAAACAAAAAGTAAATAAAAACTTAAAACTAGAAATAAAACTTAAAAATAAATAAAAAATAAAACTTAAACCCTAAACCTAAAATATATTAAACCTAAACTTAAACCAAAACCTTAAATATAATAAAATAAACTAAAAATAAACCTAAACCAAAACTAATAAAATAAAACCTAAAAGTAAACCTAAAATAAAAACCTAAAACATAAACCTAAAAAATAAAATAAAAACCTAAACCTAAACCTAAAAATAAAAAATAAAACTTAAACCTAAAAAATAAAACAAAAATAAAACTAAACTAAAAAATAAACATAAACCTAAACCTAAACCCTAAACTAAAATAAAAAAACCTAAACTAAAAGAAATAAACCTAACATAATTAAACTAAACTAAGTAAAAATAAAAAGACCTAAATAAAAATTAAAAATAAATAAATCAAAATAAATAAATAAAATAAACCTAAACATAATAGTTTATTAAATTTAAAAAAAAATAAAAAATAAAAAAATATATAAAATTATAAAAATAAACCATAACCCTACACCCAAAACCCTAAAACTAACCCTAAACCCTAAACCATGAACCCTAAACCTACAACCTTAAACCCTAAACCCTAAACCATAAAACCTTAAACCCTAAACCCTAAACCCTAAACTCTAAATTATACAACCCTAAACCTTAAAACCTATAACCCTAAACCCTAAACCCTAGACCCCAAACCGTAAACCGTAAACCCTAAACCCTAAAAACCTAAAACCTAAACCTAAATAAAATAAAACCTAAAAATAAATTAAATAATAAAACTTAAACCTAAATAAAATAAAAACTTAAACTAAAACCTAAACATAAACCTAAATCTAAACATAAAAAATTAAAAAAAACTAAAAATAAAAGTAAAATAAAATAAATAAAACCTAAACTAAACTAAAAAAACCTAAAAATAAAAAACCTTAATGAAATAAAAACTAGGCATAAAATAAATATAAAATAAACCTAAAATAAAATAAAATAAAAACTAAATAAAAAACTAAACTTAAAAAATAAACCTAAAAAAGAATAAAAATAAAACTTAAACCCTAAACTAAAAAAAACCTAAACCTAAATAAAATAAAATAAAATAAACCTAATCCTAAACTAAAATAAACTAAACTAAAATAAATAAAATCTTAACATAAACCGAAAATAAACTAAACCAATACCATAAACTACATAAAATAAAATAAACTAAAAATAAACCTTAACGTAAACTAAAAAAAAACCTAAAATAAAAACCTAAGACCTAAACCTAAAAAAACAAAATAAAACCTAAACCTAAACCTAAAATAAAAAAAAAACCAAAACCTAAAAAAAAAATAAAAAATAAAACTAAACTAAAAAATAAACATAAACCTAAACCTAAACCTAAAAAATAAACTAAAATAAAAAAGCTAAACTAAAATAAACAAACCTAAAATAAATAAACCAAACTAAATAAAAATAAAAAATAAGCCTAAATAATAATAAAAATAAAATAAAATAAAATATAGAAAAAAATAAACTAAATAAACCTAAATCTACTGGTTTACATAATTTTTTTAAAAAAAAACCTTAATCCCTAAAGCCAAAACCCTAAACCCTATACACTAAAACTAACCCTAAACCCTAAACCCTAATCCCTAAAATCCCTAAACCCTCAAGCCTAAATATTAAACCCTAAACCCTAAACCCTAATCCCTAACCCTTATCCCTAAACCCTAAACCATAAACCCTAAACCCTAAAACCCTAAACCCTATAGCCATAAACCCAAAACCCTAAACCCTAAACCAAAAAAACCTAAAAACCTAAAAACTAAACCTAAACTAAATATAACCTAATAATTAGATAAATATAAATACCTATACCTGAATAAAATAGGAAAATAAAATAAAATAAAAACCTAAAGCTGAAAATAAAATAAAAATAAACTAAAATAAAATAAATAAAACCCAAAACTAAACTATAAAAATAAAATAAACCTAAGAATAAAAAACCTAAATAAAAAAATAAAAAAAAATAAAAACTAAATAAAATCTTAAACTTAAAAAAAACCTAAAAATAAATAAAAAAATAAAATCTAAAGCCTAAACTAAAAAAAAAACCTAAACCTAAAATAAAAAGTAAAATAAGCAAAATAAAAGAAACCTAATCCTAAACTAAAATAACCTAAATAAATATAAATAAAACCTAAACCTAAACCTAAAAAAAACTAAACCTAAACTTAAACTAAATAAAATAAAATAAACAAAAAATAATCCTAAACCTAAACTAAAAAATAAAACTTAAAAATAAACCTAAAATAAATACCTAAAACCTAAAACCTAAACCTAGAAAATAAAATAAAAACCTAAATCTAAACCTAAAAATAAAAAATAAAACCTAAACCTAAGAAATTAAGTAAAAGTAAAACTCAACTAAAAAATAAACCTAAACTTAAGAAATAAACTAAAATAAAAAACCTAAACTAAAATAAATAAACATAAAATAAATAAACTAATGTAAATAAAAATAAAAATAAACCTAATAAAATAAAAAATAAAATAAACTCAAATAAAATAAATCAGATAAACCTAAACTTACTCGCTTTAATTTAAAATCCCCTAAACCTTAAATCTTAAACCTCAAACCCTAAACCCTAAACTCTAAAACCAATCCTAAACCCTAAACATACAACCTTAAACCTTAAATCCTAAAACCCTAAAATCTAAAACCTAAACACTAAACCCTAAACCCTAAACCATAAACCATAAACCCTAAACCCTAAATTCTAAATCCTAAAACCCTAAAACCCTAAACCCTAAACCCTAAACCCTAAACACTAAAACCCTAGACCCTAAAACCTAAACCCTAAACCATAAACCCTAAACCTTAAAACCTACAACCCTCAACCCCTATATCCTAAAACCCTAAACCTTAAACCTAAATTGTATGCACTAAAAGCATAAACCCTAAAACCCTAAACCTTAAACCCTAAACCCTAAACCCTAAACCCTAAACCCTAACCTTAAACCTAAAACCCTAAACCCCATAACCTAAAATTAATTCTAAAGTAAGTAAATAAATTAAAAAAATAAACCTAAATCATAAAAACTAAAAAATCTAAACCTAAACCTAAACCCTAAGAATGGGCAGAACCTTGATGGCAGGTACATCATCGCCAATCAGGCTCAATCTAGATCTGGCGGTGGAGGCGATGGCAGTGGCGGCGATTATCTCAGTGGTGGTGGGGGATCTGGAGGTGCTGGTGGATATGGAGGTGGTGGTCGAAAGGGTGGTTAAGGAGGGAGGAGCAATGAGGTTGCCATCATGGTGGAGGGAGGGAGAGATCGGATATGATGGTGGATCACTAATCGAGAGGCGTGTGGGGGGGAGGGTTGATTGGAATTGAGAAATCAAGAACAACAATCCGACCGCTTCTTATGGAACTGTGTCTTTACAATGAAGATGGTTATACTTATCTAGGGATTTTGATTTGCTCTATGGCTCCTCATTTTTGATCTATGTCATCGCTTATGTCTTCAAAAAATTGGGGTGCTACTTGGTTGATGAAATCGAAAAGAAAAAATGTTGAATATGAATTTGTTCTCTGTTAAAAAAAACCTTAAACCCTAAATAAAAACTTAAACCCAAAACCTAAAACCTAAATCATAGACCCTAAACCATAAACCATAAACCCTAAAAAGCTAAAAACCTAAGAACCTAAGCCTAAACTAAATAAAATGTAAAAATAAAATAGATAAAAAAACCTAAACCAAAATAAAATAAAAAAAGTAAATCAAAGTAAAACATAAACTAAAACCTAAACCTAAACTAAAACTAAAAAAGAAAAAATTAAAATTAAAATTAAACTAAAATTAAATAAATAAAAACCTAAACTAAACTAAAAAAACCTAAATAAAATAAAAAAACTAAACCTATAATAAAAATAAAATAAACCTAAAATTAAATAAAATAATAACTAAAAAAACTAAATTGAAAAAACTAAACCTAAAAATAAAACCTAAAAATAAATAATAAATAAAAATTAAACCCTAAACTAAAAAAAAACCAAACTTAAAATAAATATAAAATAGAAAGAATAAATTAAAGCTAAACCTAAACAAAAACAAAAGGAAACCTAAACCTAAAATAAACTAAAACTAAACCTAAACTTAAACTAAAAAAAATTAAATAAACTAAAAATAAACTTAAACCTAAACTAAAAAACAAAACATATAAATAAACATAAACTAAGAACTTAAAACCTAAACCTAAAAAAATTAAAATAAAAACCTAAATTTAAACCTAAAAAAAATAAATAAAACCTAAACCTAATAAATGAAATAAAAATAAAACTCAACTAAAAAAGAAACATTAACCAAAAATAAGAAATTAAAATGAAAAAGGTAATCTAAAATAAATAAACCTAAAATAAATAAACTAAACTAATTAAAAATAAAAAGTAAACTGAATTAAAAATTAAAAATAAAATAAACTGAAATAAATAAAAAATAAACTAAATAAATCCAAACCTACCAGTTTACTTAATTTGTTTTAAAAAAAAACACTGAACCCTAAATCCAAAACCCTAAATCCTAAACCCTCAACCGTAAACCCTAAACCCTAAACCCTAAATCCTAAAGCCTAAACACTAAACCGTAAACTTTAAACCCTAAACCCTAACCCTAAATCCAAAACCCTAAACCTTAAAACCCTTTACCATAAAACCCTAAACTTTAAAGCCTAAACCCTAAACCCTAAAAACCTAGACCTAAACTAAATAGAACCTAATAAAAAGATAAATAAAAATACCTAAACCTAAATATAATAAAAAATAAAATAAAATATAAACCTAAACCTAAAAACAAAATAAAATAAATATAAAAATAAAAATGAATAAAAACCTAAACTAAATTAAAAAATAAGGTAAACCTAATAATAAAAAACTAGATGTAAAATAAAAATAAAATAAAGCAAAAATAAAATAAAATAAAAGTGAAATAAAAACTTAAACCAAAAAAATAGAGTTTAAAATAAAACATAAAAAAAGTTTTAAAAAAAAACTAAACCCTAACCAAAAAAACAACCTAACCTTAAAATAATATGTAAAATAAACAAAATAAAATAAACTTAAACCTAAACTAAAATAAACTAAACTAAATTAAATAAATCCTAAACCTAAAATAAAAATAAAATAAACAAAATAAAATAAACCTAAACCAAAACTAAAATAAACTAAACTAAAATAAATAAAACCTAAACCCTAAACCCTAAACCACAAACCCTAAACCTTAATCCCTAAAACCTAAACTAACCCTAATCACTAAACCCCAAAAAGTTAAAAATCAAAATGAAAACTAAATAAAACCTAAAAATAAAATAAATAAATAACTTAAAAAAAATTAAATTAAAAACATAAATTAAAACCTAAACCTAAACTTAAACTAAAAAAGAAAGTAAAATAAAAAATAAAAACTAAACAAAAATAAAATAAATAAAAACCTAAACTAAACTAAAAAATAAGAAAACCTAATTAAAATAAAAACTAAACCTAAAATAAAAATAAAATAAACCTAAAATAAAATAAAAAAATAAAATAAAAACCTAAACAGTAAAAAATAAAACCAAAAATAAAACTTCAAATTAAATAGAAAATAAAACCTAAACCTTAAGTAAAAAAAACACTAAACCTAAAATAAAAATAAAATAAACAAAATAAAATAAAGCTAAACTAAAATAAATAAAGTCTAAACCTAAACATAAAATAAAATAAACCTAAACATAAACCAAAACTAAATAAAATAAAATAAACTAAAAATAAACCTAAACTTAAACTATAAAATAAAACCTAAACAGAAACCTAAAATAATACCTAAAACCTAAACCAAAAAAATAAAATAAAAACATAAACCAAAACCAAAAAATAAAAAATAAAACGTAAACCTAAAAAAAAAAACTCAACTAAAATAAAAAATTTAAACTAAAATAAATAAACTAAATTAAATGAAAATAAAAAATAAACTTAAATAAAAGTAAAAAATAAAATAAACTAAAATAAATAAAATTAAACTAAATAAACCTAAACTTACCAGTTTACTTAATTTAAAAAAAAACCCTAAACCCTAAACCCTAAACCTAAACCATAAATCCTAAACTCTAACCCCAAAAAACCCTAAAGCCTTAACACTAAACCTTAAACCTAAACCTTAAACCCAAAACCCTAAAACCCTAAATCCTAAAACCCTAAACCCTGAAACGCTATACCCTAAACCCAAAACCCTATACCCTAAAAACCTAAAACCTAAACCTAAACTAAATAAAACCTAATAATAAGTTAAATAAAAATACCTAAACCTAAATATAATAAAAAAATAAAATAAAATAAAAACCTAAACCAACAAATAAACTAAAATAAAAAATAAAATTAAATTAAAATAAAATAAATAAAAAGCTTAACTAAATTAAAAAATAAAGTAAACCTAAGAATATAAAACCTAAATAAAATAAAAACTAATCAAAAAACAAAGATAAAATAAACTAAAAATAAAATAAAATAAAAACTAAATAAAAACCTAAACCTAAAAAATAAACCTAAAAACTAAACCTAAACTAAAATAAATAAAACCTAAAGCAAAACTAAATAAAATAAAATAAACTAAAAAAAATCTAAACCTAAACTAAAAAATAAAACCTAAAACCTAAACATAAAAAATAAAATAAAAACCTAAACCTTAAAATAAAAAATAAAACCTAAGCCTAAAAATAAAAATAAAAATAAAACTCATCTAAAAAATAAACTTAAACCTATAAAATAAACTAAAATAAAAAACTTAAACTAAAATAAATAAACTAAAATAAATAAATTAAACTAAATAAAAATAAAAAATAAGCCTAAATAAAAATAAAAAAATAAAAAAACTCAAATAAAAAAATAAAATAATGAACTAAATAAACCTAAACTACTAGCTTACTTAATTTTTTTTTAAAAAAATCCCCTACACCTTAAATCTTAAACCCTAAACCCTAAACCCTAAAACTAACCCTAAACCCTAAATGCTAGACCTACAACCCTAAACCTACAACAATAAACCCAAAACCCTAAACCCTAAAACCCTAAACTCTAAACCCTAAACCCTAAACCATAAACTCGAAACCCTAAACCCTAAACATTAAACCCTAAACCCTAAACCCTAAACCTTAAACCTTAAAACCCTAAATCGTGAACCTAATCCTAAAACCCTAAACCCTAAACCCCAAACCCTAAACCCTAAACCCTAAAACTATAAACCCTAAATCCTAAACCTAAACCCTAAATTAGCCCTAAATCCTAAAACCCTAAACTAACCCTAAACCCTAAGAATGTGCAGAGCCTTGATGGCAAGAACATCACTGTCAACTAGGTTCAGTGTAGATCTAATGGTGGAGGCAAAGGTGGAGGCGACGGTTATCTTTATGGAGGTGGGGGTTCTAGAGGTGCTCATGGATATGGAGGTGGTGCTCAGAGTAGTGGTGGTTATGGAGGCAGGAGGAGCGATGGAGGTAATAATAGTGGTGGTGGCGGAGGGAGAGATCAGGGATATGATGGTGGATCCCGCTACTCGAGAGGAGGTGGGGGTTCTGATGGGAACTAGAGAAACTGAAGAATAGTCGATCCGATCTGCTGCTTATGGAACTGTGTCTACATAGTAGTGACAGTTCTACTTATCTAGGGATTTTGATTTGCCCTATGGCTGCTCATTTTTTATTTATGTTGTTGCTTGTGTCTTAGAAAACTAGGGTTGTTACTTGATTGATGAAATTGAAAAGAAGAAATGTTGAATATGAATTTGTTCTCTGTTAAAAAAAACCATAAACCCTAAACTAAAAATTAAACCCAAAACTTAAAACCAAAACCCTAAACCCCAAATACTAAACCCTAAACCTGAAACCCTAACACTAAACCATAAATAGCTAAAAACTTAAACTAATTAAAACCTAAAAATAAAATAAATAAATAAAATCTACACCAAAATAAAAATAAAATAAAATAAAATAAAAACATAAACTAAAAGCTAAACCTAAACCTAAACCAAAAAAGAAAATGAAATAAAAACTAAAAACTAAACTAAAATAAAATAAATTAAAACCTAAACTAAACTATAAAATAAAAAACTTAAATAAAATAAAAACTAAACCTAAAATAAAAATAAAATAAACTTAAAATAAAATAAAAACTAAATAAAAACATAAACTTAAAAATAAAACATAAACCCAAAATTAAAAAAAAACCAAACCTAAAATAAAAATAATATAAACAAAATAAATTAAACCTAAACCTAAACTAAAATAAACTAAACTAAAACAAATAAAACTAAACCTAAACTTAAAATAAACTAAAGCTAAACCTAAACCTAAACTAAATAAAAATAATAATCTAAAAATAAACTTAAACCTAAACTAAAAAATAAAACCTTAAAATAAATATAAAATAAAAACTTAAAACCTAAATAATAAAAACCTAAACCTAAAAATAAAAAAATAAAACTTAAAACCTAAAAAATAAAATAAAAAAATAAAACCCAACTAAAAAAAATAAATAAAAAAATAAACATAAATAAAATTAAAAAATAAAATAAACTATATAAAACTAAACCTACTAATTTACTTAATTAAAAAAAACCTAAACCCTAAATCCTAAACCCTAAACCCTAAACCATAAATCCTAAAACTAACCCTAAACCCTAAACCCTAAACCCTAAACCTTAAAACTCTAAACCTTAAACCATATACTCTATGCCCTAAACCTTAAACCCTAAACCCTAAAACTCTGAACCCTAAACCTGAAACCCTAAGCCCTAAAATCTTAAACCCTAAACTCTAAACCCTAAACCCTAAACCCTAAAACATGCAACCCTAAACTTTAAACCCTAAATACTATACCCTAGACCCTAAACTCTAAAGTAACCATAAACCCTAAACTGACACTAAACCATAAACCATATACCCTAAACTAACCCTAAATTATAAGAATGGGCAAAACCTTGACAATAGGAACATCACCGTCAACTAGGCTTAGTCTAGATATAGCAGTGGAGGGGAAGGTTGAGGAGGTGGTTATCGTAGAGGCGGAGGGGGATCTAGAGGTGCTGGTGGATATGGAGGTGGTGGTCAGAGTAGTGGTGGTAATGGAGGTGGGAGGAGCGACGGAGGTTACAACTGTGGTGGTAGTAGAGGGAGAGATTAGGGATATGATGGCAGATCTCTCTACTTGAGAGGCGAGGGTGGTTCTGATTGGAATTGGAGAAACAGAAGAATGACCAATCCAATATGCTACTTATAGAACTATGTATTCACATTAGTGATGGTTCTACTTATCTAGGGTTTTGGATTTGCTCTATGGGTGCCCATTTTTTATCTATGTCATCTCTTGTGTCTTAGAAAACTTGATGTGCTACTCAGTTCATGAAGTCGAAAAGAAGAGATTTTGAATTTGAATTTGTTCTTTATTAATAAAATATTAAACCCTAAACTCTAAACTAAAATTTAAACCCTAAACCTAAACCCTAAACCCTAAACCCTAAACCCTAAACCCTAATACCTAAATCCTAAACACTAAAAACCATAACCCTAAACACTAAACCATAAATCCTAAACCCTTAACCAAAAACCCTAAACTAACCAAAAACCTTAACCTTAAACCCTAAACTCTAAACTTGAATAGAGATGTCATTAGGAGTAGATCTAAAGAATGACCTAATCCTAACATAGTTATGGTAGTTAAAGAAATGTCTTTAAGAGACTTTCCCTTTACTATTAAAGATTTGAATACTCTAAACCCTAGCCCTAAATCATATTATAATACCATATATTATAGTATAATGTTGCATCATATATTTGAGCATGTAGTGACATGTTTTTGGATGTTATGAGATGTTTTGAAATTTTTTTGTATATTATGGCATTGTGCCTTATAGTCTATATTAATATAAATCATAAAAATATTGTTTTAATCAATCAGATAATGAAATTTGTTAAATTTGAAGTGGGAATTAGGTTGTAGTACCAAAGGTATGCTACGCCACTTGTAGTCTAAAAAGTAAGATATTATGTTCAAAATAAATATTATTTGTTGTAGCATAGTATAGCATCATAAATCATAATATATTATTTTGTGCATTTTAAATTCTTTTAGTATTTTACAATCATGCAATTGAGCCTAAACTAGCATTATTATAAAAATGCTGATTTAGACTATAAAATGGTGGAATTTAGCCAAATTCATAATAGCTAAAGCATGGCATCATAGTATATTGTTTCAATTTAAAATATGTAACTGATATAGCTCAAATATATATCAAAATTATGCTATTTGCACCATTTCTAATAGAAAAAATAACAATTTTACATCCAAAATGAACATTATTCATATTTTGAGAAAATTTTGTTATTTGTTCTTTTTAAGTGACTATAATCAGGTGTAATGTTAGACAATATATTATATTATAGCAAATTATAATATAACATCATATATTATAATATAATATAGTGTGTTAATTCACACTATAATATGTTTAGCATGATATTGTATAGTTAGTTTGAGCTTGCACAATCACAAATCATAAAATGTTGATTACAATGTTAAGATGATGTAATTTGAATGAATATATTGTTAGGCTTTTGGTTGAAGTATTAAAGGTGTGCATAAGAGAAGAAATAAGATTTGATGAGAATTACATGTCAAGGACATGGAGGGAGATTCGCTAGGAGATCACACATGCATTGGATATGACATATGAGGGGTCTATGTCGAGGGCATAGAAGAAGAAAATTTGCCGAGGTTAAGGGTTGAATTTGATTTGATTATATGATTTGTGGAAAGAAGATACACTAAGGATAAGAATTTATAATCTACCAAGGATTAAGATTGAATTAACTTTAATTTGTTTTGTTTTAATTGATGTGGAGGTATATCTACTAGAGATATGGGCTCGAGTTCGCTGGGGATCGGGTATATGAACCTTCCACTAGGGATGTAGGTCCGGGCTATCCACTGGGGATTGAAATTTGAGTTTGATTTCATAGATTTGTTTGGGAATGTATCCACTAGGGATAAGAGTTTGCTTGGATTTCTTTGATTTAGGCTCTACTAGGGGAGTTGGTTTAATTTGGCTCCACTAGGGAAGTTGGTTTTGAATTTGATTTATTTGCTTGAATTATTTATTTATTATTTGGGGCTCCACTAGGGAGAAGAGTATGATTTAACTCCACTCTAGAAAATCAGATTGGGTTTAATTTCATCTGAATTCATGTATAGGCCCAATCAGTGTATGATGGACCCACTAAGAAGGAGCTATATCAACCTTGACCTACCATAGGTTTACAAATCCAAATAGTCTATTGGCTATAGGGTAGAGCTAGCCAACCTAAGGGGTTGCCTTTTAGTGTGCAATTCCTATACTAGGAAGAAGGCGTAGTAGACTTACATCTTCTAAAGTGAGGAATAACTGCTGGGGTGACCTATTGGATGCACAACAAATCGATGCTGACCTATGTCGACTATATAGTGAATGCCGCTGTGAACTTATGTTAACTCTAAAGTAGTAAGGATTAATTTTACCTTAATTTCATGTGATTTGATATGGTTTGTTTGATTTAGTTTGATTTCAGACTGAGGGCATATCCGCTGAAGATGTGAGCTTTGTCAAATTTGATAGATTTAATTTTCTTGTCCATGTTGGTGTGCGATGGACATATTGAGAAGGGGCTATATCAAACTTATCCTATCTCAGATTTACAAATCCAAAAGGATAGTCTACTGGCCCTGGGGTAATGCTAGCCAACCTAACGGGTTGCCTTTTGGCGTGCAACGACTGTGCTAGGAAGAAGGAGTAGTAGACTTACATCTTCTAAAGCAGGGAACAACCACTGGGGTGACCTGTTGGTAGCATAATAAATCAATCTTGACTTAGGGGCGACTATTGAATGGATGTCACTGGGGATTTATATCAACTCAAGAGTAGTCAGAAGATTCCTATAAGGGTTTCTTGCCTAAAATAGGATACACCTTGGGAAAAGGTATATGGGTGTCCTCTAATCCACAAGTCAATGTGAATTTTTTATATTTATGACTTTATTGGTATGTGAGGGACCACATTGAGAAAGAACCATGTTATGGACCAATATTCTGACCAAGAGAAGGAAAATCAGGTGGTTTATCATGTATAAATGGGATCACAAAGGACGTGATCCAAATATAGTGCCAACAAGGGGGTGATGTTAGGAGCATTATGTTAAGCTCTGAAAAAGAAAGCCTATAGGTGTACGGTGGCCTACTCAAAGAGAAACCATAGAAAACTTACATCTGTCATGAGTGGTGTGTCCTAAGGTGTGAGAACCAACCAACCTAAGGTCTATCTATCAGCATAGTGAGAACCAAATAACTTAAGGTGCCCTTCAGTGTGCAATGATCAATTTAGAAAGAAAGTGTGTAGGCTTATAACTTTTCAAGCTGAACTGATCATCGGGATAGTCTATCGTCAGAGGGACAGATGGTATCTGACCAAGAGCGAGTACTAAGGGCAGAGTCCCAATGAAGGACTTGACCATACTTGAAGCAATCATGAGGGAAGGAGCTGCTAGGGTACTTATCCTAAACCTCAAATATACTCACCCCGATTAGTGCATGATGGTTAATCCAAGAAGAAAGCGTAGTAGACTATCATCCTCTTAAATGAAGCCAACATGAGGTAGCTTACTGGCCACACAGTAAGGCCTACTAAAATAATAAGGCGCTCGTTAGTATGCAGTGGCCAAGTAAGGAAGGAAAGTGTAGCGGATTTACATCCTCTGAAGTAAGAAGACCAATGGGGTGACACACTAGAAGGGTAGCATGTCAGCTTGAGCTAGAGCAGCTACTAAGTGAGTGCCGCTGGGGGCGTTATCTCAACTCAAAGTAGCCTGAGATAAAAGATATATGTTTATTTTATATGTTTGTGTGTAGTTTATGTTTGTGTTGTGTCAATGAAGGATATGATGCTGCTCTGGTTCCTTACACCTACCCTAAACAGATCATGGTGGATTCAAAAATAAGAATACTTTCAACATGGAAAAGACCAAATTCAAAATGGGATTTTCATTGATGATAATTTTTATGAAACATGATTTATAATATCTCTTTAAGTAGAGCCCTTTGATTAGAAAAATTGGGCACTCTCCCTTATGATTAATAAGCTAATAAGATCCTCCTTGGTAGGCCTTCTTTATGGCAAAAGGGCCTTCCCAAGTGGGTTCAAACTTGCCTCCTATCTTACAACGAGAAACAATCAGCCTCATTAGAACTAAAATAAGCTCTCCTACTTGAAATGCCCTAGGATGTACCAACTTGTTGTGAGCTTGAATCATTTTAACTTTGCACAACTCGAAATTTTGGCATGCTCGTAGGCGTCTCTCATCCAAACTTTTAAGCTCTTCAAACTGTAACTTGGCATTTTGCTCTGTTATGATCTTGCTACCCATGACTATCCTTAGTGATGGGAGTTGGAGCTCTAATGTTAGAACAGCTTCAAACCCATACACTAAGGAGAAAGGAGTATACTAAGTTTAAGTTCTATATGTGGTCTGGTAGGACAACAATGCTTCAACTAACTGCTCATGCCACTATCGCTCATTATTATCGAGTGTCTTCTTTAGTTTTTAAATGAGAGTTTTGTTGAAGGCTTCTACTAAGCTATTTGCCCTTGGGTGGTTGATGGTAGAATATCTCCAATCTATGATGTGTCTTCGGGCAAAGTTATTGATCTCGGTTGTCTTGAATGCAGTACCATTATTAGATATAATTCATCTCGAACATATATATGATATGGTTCTTAAAAGCGATGCACATCTTGAACTATGACTTTTGAGTGGACTTGCCATTTAGAAAAAGTTAAGATCGAAGACCCTTGGAAGAAGAGGATCAATCAGACCCACTATGTCGGTACCACAACACTCGAATGGCCATGAGGCTAATGTAGGATGTAGAATGTTGGGTGTTTGGTGTAGGACCACACCGTATATTTGACATTGGTGGCATCACCTAGTCATATCCATGCAATATTTGATCATCAATGACCAATAGTATCCTAGTCTCTTGATTTTGGCTTTTATCTTCAGACCGGATTGGTTGGCTCCACATAATCCTGATTGTACCTCAATCATGGTCTTATGCTTTGTGCTTGTCTTGATGAAAAAATGTGGTACAAGACACCATCCACAAGAGGGTAGGAAAGTGCTCTGCTTCATCGATGGGCTTGGGACTTCTCTTGAGGTAGTTTTCCTTTATTTACATAATGAATGGTTGCCTCCAATCTAACTCCTTCCTTCAATGGAAACCTCCCCTTCGAGAGAGTACATTTTGATGAATTCCATATTAATAAGGGATAAGACTTGTCTATTTTGGATCTTTATTGATATGGACTCATCCTCAGGACATGCCAACTTCTTGGCAATCTTGGGTCATATTTCGTTCTCTCGAGGAATCCTATAATTAGTAACCTCAGGATTTGGGCCAATAACTCCATGGTGTACTTATGGTGGAGCTTGGGCTTTATATAAGAATGATTTGGTTGATAACTAGCTGAGAATCCCTAAAGATGTTGAAGTTCTAGATGCTTAGCATAACAGCTAACTCTCGACCAGAAATTAGAGCCTCATATTCGACTTTGTTGTTGGCACAAGGATTGGATAAATGATATGAGAATCTCATCACATCACGGTCTGGAGTTAAGAGAACTATTGCTATGCCAGCCTTCCTTGGAATAGTAGATTATGGTTTTTCTCCTCTTTGAGAGGAAGCTGCACCATGAAAGTACATCTCCCAGAAGTGAATGCAAGTATCCCCTAAGTTCATGATTTTTTCATCAGGGAGATCATCACTAAGTGGAAAGTTAGTAGAAAGTGGGTGTGCTGCTAAGAAATCCACTAATGCTTATCCTTTCACCACACAGAGGGCTACGAAGGTAATGTCAGCATGGAAGGGTATGAAGGTAATGTCAAACAACGAGAGGATAATGGACCGTTGTGCCAATCGTGCGGATAGCATCGATCGTGTCATGAGATACTATAGTGGATTGATTTTAGAGATTAAGTTCAATTTATGAGGAAGCATGTAGTGTTGTAGCTTTGGGATGCAAAGATTAAAGCTAGGCAATACTTCTTAATGGGTGGATAATTAACTTCAGTAGAGATTAGATCATGGTTGAGATAGTAGAGTGTGTTTTCCTTTCCTTCGTCATTGACTTGGGCCAACATAGCTCCAAGGGAGTCATCTAACACAGCAGTGTAAAGTTTGAGTGGCTTGCCCAGGATAGGGGTTGCTAGAACCGGTGGTGTCATCAGGTAATGCTTGATTTCTTTGAAGGCATGCTCACACTTGTCATTCCAGTTAAACTTGGCATCCTTTTTGATAAGTGCTGAGAATGGCTGACATCTTCCCAATAGGTAAGATATAAAGCATCTTAGATATGCCAACTGACCTTGGATTAATTTGAGTTGAGCTAATATTTTAGGGGGTCGCATTTCTAATATCGCTTGGATCTTCTCCAGAAGATTTCAATTCCCTAGTGTCAGACAACAACCCCAAGGAATTTCCCTGAAGCTACTCCAAATGCACACTTCAGGGGACTCATTTTGAGGTTAAATTATCTTAACAATTCAAAAACTACTCTCAAGTCAAAAAAATGATCTTCCATTTCTCTACTTTTGACCACGAGATCATCAACATAGCACTTTACTTGATAATGAATGAGTTCGTCAAATATTTGAGTCATAGCCCATTGGTATGTAGCACCGTCAATTTTAAGACTGAAAGGCATGACCTTATAGCAAAATATTCATTCGGGGTTTTAAGCACTTTCATCTTCAAGGGCAATCTTTATTTGGTTATATCGGATGAGCCATCCATGAAAGAGAAGAGCGCATGAGATAAGGCAATGTCACCCACTCAGGATTAGTGAAAATTCATCTTTTGGACATGCCATATTTAAATCCATAAAATCAATGCATATGTGAATTTGACCATTCTTTTTCTTAACTGGGATGATGTTGGCTAACCAGGTATGGTATTTTTCTTCTCGGATGAAGCCAGCATACATTAGTTTCTTTACTTTAGAAATGACCTATTGTTCTATGTCTAATCGCATGTGTATAGAAGCTTGCTTGATAGGGTTAGTAGTAGGCTTTATTGTTAGTTTATGGACTGCTACATCAGGAGCCAATGCCGGCATCCCTTCATAACTCCATGCAAAGCAGTCCTTAAACTCAATTAATAGACTAACTAAGTCATTAGATTCAATTTCATTCAACAAAGAACTGATGTATATCGGGCTTGGATCTTCTTCAGTCCTAAGAGGATTCCCTTGAGCTCATTGATGGTTGAATTGATCTCTTCTTCAAACTCTGGCGGTGCATCTTTGACTTCAAAATTATCTAGATCATTAGAAGTTTCTAAGCACAGCTCCTCATATGAGTTAATGTCTATCAAATTCCAAATGATTAGTGATGACTAAGTAGTAATCATCATCATTGACTGTACCCATAGTACTAAAACCTAGTCCCAGTCTTGATTGAGAGCTTTTGCATTTGTTCTTCCATATTCTTTCAAAGTAGTCAGACTTGTGCTTTGACCAAGTATGTGGGATTAACCCTTTCTTTGCTAAATTATGAACACAAGGAAAGTACCAATCAAAAGGTAATTCTATTAAATCTTTATATGAATCATCCTCAAGTTCTATGCCAACTTCTTGACTTGAGGATGATGCTCCCAGAAAGAACCTCAGTCTCACTGGATAACTTAGGGGCTTCTTTAACTATAGGAGAGGAAAGTGGGGTTAGAGCTAAGGTTCCCAATTGATGCCTAACTGTTTCACATATAGACTTGGATACATTTATTCTTTGCTTTGGAGCCCGGTCTTCATTGCTATCTGGCTCAAGTGTAACCTCTAAGGGAATCTATTGTTAAGAAGAGCTGGTTGGTGTGCTAACCATATAAGACTCATCCTACGAACTAGATTTTATTTCTATATGGATAGCATGTGTATTGCTTTGTAGCTAGGACATATCTTCTATTGGGTGGCCAATAATGAGGTTTTCCACCCCTGGGACTGCCTCTGAACTAGCCTCTTCCTCTGCATGGTGGAGGTCATCATCTACCCATATGTTTGAATAGTAATGAGCTGTGGGTGGATTCTAATGTCGCTCCACTTCCTCCTCCATGTCTATTTCGCTTTTTTCTTTTCATTTCTCTTTTCTTTTCTTTTCTTTTCTTTTTTTATTTTCTCTTTCTCTTTCTTTTTCTTATTATTTTTTTATTTTTAACTTTGTGTTCATGAGAATAGACTTGTTAATTTTGAGGGGTAGACATTCTCATATATGCCAACCTTGTGACTATATGGCTTGAGATCTCCTTTGACATAGTAGACAATCCCACCTCTCATAAACATCATACACTGAGGTAGAGAGGATGAAACTATGTTGTTCACATGTATCCATTATCTCCCAAACAACGCGTTGAAAGATGTATTCGAGTCTATAATGTGTGGCTTGGCTTTCATCTATCTCCAAGCTATAAAGCCTAAGGCCCATTGACCTCACTTTTGGAGAGCAGAATCAATCTTCCCATCTTAAACTTAGGAGTCTTCTAGACACTCAAACTTCACTAGTCATAAGACACTTCTAATAATTAGGTAAACACTTAACCTAAGCCTAAAGACTTTGAAGGGTTAACCATATGATTAGGTTATGCCATAGGGATTAGGATAATCCACCTACCCTACAACCCAAATCCAATCCATGTTCACCTTCTCAAAGCAAACCTCAAGTTCAATTCAAACATCAAATTCAAATCCAAACCCAAATCCAAACCCAAATTCCAAAACCAAATGATAGAAGCCCATGATGAAATCCAAACATGAAACCCTTCCTAAGCCATATGACCTATCCAATGGACCTAGCCAAATCTTAATCCAAATCAATCCAAAATCAATTGATTATCTCATAATAAATTTATATCTTCAATCATCTTCCTAAATATAAATCAAATCTACATTCAAATGATCAAAACTAAATCAAATTAAATCAAATTAAATTAAAACCATTCCTAAGCCATATGACCTATCCCATGGACTTAGCCACATCTTAATCCAAATCAAGTCAAACTCAATTGATTTTCTCACAAATCAATCATATTTTCAATCATATTCAAAATTTAAATGAAATATACATTTAAATCATCAAAAAATAAATCAAACTAAATCAAAATCCAAACTAAACCACTTGCCCCAACTATGGACTTAAATTCCTTCATTCCAAAACCCATATTCAATTGATTTTCTCATGAATCAATCATACCTTTAATCATATTCATATATAAATGAAATGTAATCATCAAGCCAAACCCAAGTAAAACTACTTAACCCTTTTTGCAAATATTCAAATGAACAAAACCCATTTGAACAAAGCCAATAACAATTGAAATTACATGTCAATCCCAAATCCATATAAAAACTCAACTAAATCAAACTCAACCCAAAATCAAGCCAACTAAACCTAATTGGTCTACTTGACCCAAAGTGGCCAATTTGACCTATTTGAGCTAAGTTTTAATTCTACCCAAATTGATTTGAACCAAGCCCATCAAAACCTCCCATCATGATTGTTGATCACCCTAGATTGATCAATTATCACAAATTAGGTCAAACCAAGTCAACTTGATCATTTGACCAAGAACACAACCCCTTTACCCATATGAACCCAAACTAGCCAAATTGCAACCTAAGCCAAATCCCTTGAAACTGATGATTCATACCAAATCAAAATTAATATTTGAATATGACTTGACCTTAAATTAAGTGAAACCAAACCCAATTGGCCCTCTTGACCCAAGTTGACCCAAATTGACCTAAAAGACTAAATTGGGTCAAATCAAAATATCAACCAAATTGATTGCAACTAATAGCTCAAGTGCATTTCAAATTGATTGTTGACCTTGACCAAAGCCTTGATTGGACCCAATTGAACCCAATTAACCTACTTAGCCCAAATTGACCAAAAGGTTCAAGTTGGCCTAAATCAAAATTAAATTCAAATTAATTGAAACCAAAGTATACAATCATCTTTGATTGGTCAACTTAACCCAAACCAACACCCAACCCAAGCCAATTTGGCCAATTTGGTCAAATTGGTCAACTTAACCCATTTGACCCAAATGAATTTAAATGGGCAAAAATCAAATCTAAGCCAAACTAAACCAAACCAATTGACCCAAAACATCCTAAATGATCATATGAACCGACCTAACCCTTGATTTGTCCAAATTTGACCAATTGGTCAACTTGACTCAACCAACCCAATTTGACCTAAAAGAGTCAAATTGAGCCAAATCTAAACAAATCAACTCCAATTAACTTGAAGTTTGGGCTAACCCACTTTTGGCTCATTTCAAATCTGCCCAAATTAAATTCAATGCCAAATGATCATTCTACCCTTAGGTCAAGGGCATCACATGAGACAAATCACCCATGTAAGTGGTCATTTCCATTCCTTGGCCCAGGTACTATCCCAATGGTCCACACCTAGGACTACCAACGACCTAAGGGTGGTTGGGTTGGCCATGACCCATGGGAGGTGAAATCACCTCACCCCATTGGAGCATTTGAAACTCATAGGACACCCATGATTCCTCCTTGCCACCACCTCCACCGCCAACCAAGTCAAGCCAACTCATCCTCCACCACCCATGACTCCCTGAGATAATCAGAAGGCCATTAGAAGCCAAACCCAATCCCACCATCCGATCAAGATGGGGGGGGGGGTGGTATACACCCTATTATTTCCACTCAAATACACACAATAATCATTCCTCAGAACTATGCAAGATAACCCTCTAGAGCCATTCCCTAAGCTCCCAAGCTCATTCCTCAATCAAAAAATGCCATTCCCATCCATCCTAAAATAGGACACTTCCATTTCAAACTTAACTTCCCCATTTCCCCATCAAACTTAAATTAACATTGCACACACATTCCCTAGGCCTCATTGAGCAAGATTGAATCATCTCCTAAGATTCACGAGCACCAAAGGTGGGACTTCGATCAAAGCGAATCAAATCGTTGGTGGCCTTTGGTGATCAATGGATTGATCCAATTGCTCAATGGCCATCTCAACTAGATGAAGCTTCCTCAATCATTTGAACCGCAGGTGTTGAGCTCCGGTGAGGTATGCTTCCAAAACTGATCCTTAGACAAAAAATGGGTTGGAGCTTTTTAATGAAAACTTGCATCTTATGTGATCTTGATCATTTGATCCCCTCCGATCGATGTCATGAAGGTGTGGGATCCTTTTGGAGTTGATCCGAGCTCGAGTAAGCTTGGATCAAGTGAGCAATGGAGGATGGACTCCATTCTCCCTCACTTGCGATGTTAGATCACGCCTTTCGTGTGATCAAAATGAATATTCAGATTAGATCCACTAGATCAATCGATTTAATCCTATTAAGGCGTGGGATTAATGGTCGTCGATCTTAGATCGACGAATGAGAAAGCGCGTCCGCCACGCACATAGCGTTGAGTTAGATAAGTTTTAAGAAGCCAATCGGCACCATGTGGAAAGTGCACGCATCAGGCACCAATAATTAGGCTTTAATTAGGTTAATTAATCATTTTTAATGGTTGAAACTTCTAAAAATCATAAAATATCATAGAGAAATCAAAATAATGCCAATAAATACTCATTTTAAAGGTATTTTAGAGGAGAATTAATTAAAAATGATCTTAAATAATTTTTAATAGTAATTAAGGTTTAATTAAAAAAATTATTAGGTTAATTACTCATAAATTATTTAAGCAATTAATCTCAAAATTTATGGGTTAATTTATTGGGATGACCTCTCACTCCCATGATATTCTTAAGATTTATTGCTTACTTAATTAGGAAAATTGACTAATTAAACCTTAAATACTATTTTAAGTTAATTAATGATTAATTAATCCCATGAATAGTAATAAATTAGTTAATTAAATTTATTAATCATTGGTCAACAGAAACTGAACTAAGTGATAGGGTTGGGACCCCTTTCCCTAAGTTCATTTCACCCATTTTTAAAATGAAATTAATTAAGATTTTATTAATTAAATAAATCACTTAATCAAATTGAAACCATGATCACATCAAACATTAATTAATTAATCATGGGGTAGATCTTAGGTATTTAGTAACCTAAAAGAGTTTAATGAAATTATGGTTAGTCCACATGTGTGGGAAAATCATAAGAATAATTAATTAAGTTCTTTAATCTAATGAACTATTAATCATGAGCCAATTGCATTAGCCCCCTTTTAATTCCTAAGATCATTGTGAGTTTATTTTCCATGCATATCATGTTGGCTCATAATTATTTAGTTAATTAATTTAAGGTGAAATAAGTAAGGGTAATTAATTCATCTAATTAAGGGTTTACTTAATTAACCCATAAACTCAACTTAATTACATTTCCTTAAATTAAATCAAATCACTAATGTGGGAATGGGTTTAAAACAACAAGTGATGTTTCTCTTCTCCTCTTTAAATCAAATCAAATCTAAAACTTAATTAATAAAAAAGCTTTGGTTTGCTTTAAATAATCCTATTTGATTTGATTGTCCTTAAGAACTAGTTTGGTTGAATGAATCACATGCTTACATTTGATTGTCCTCTTTCTAGTCATGTTAAATTTGGCATGTCATTTGAATATATGCATCTGTCTTTTCAAAATCAAGAAAAATAAAATGGATTTCATTTAGGTAAACTTGCATGTGTTGATTTAATTTAATATATGTGTGGCTATTATCATTATTAAATCCAAATGTATTTTTCAAAAGCTTATAAATGAATAATAATGTGTTATGATCCTAGTTATAAATATATAAGAAATGCATGTGCTTATAGCTTAAGTGTATGAATTTTGAATTCTCTTTCCTCTATTCATGTGATGATTTATATAAGATCGAATAGTAAGAGGTATATACTGTGGACATCTGAAGAACATGAGGCTTTAGCTAGCCCCAAAGAGGTCATTTGATTACCTCACTTCCCTGGTTTGTTACTTGGTTGATGAAATCAAAAAGAAGGAATGTTGATTCTAAATTTGTTCTCTGTTAAAAAAAAACCATAAACCCTAAACCATAACCTAAAACCTAAAGCCTAAACTAAAACCTAAACCCTAAACCCTAAAAACCCTAAACACTAAACCCTAAACCCCAAACCCTAAACCATAAAACATAAACCCTAAATCCTAAACTCTAAACCCTAAAAACCTAAAAACCTAAACCTAAACTAAATAAAACCTAAGAAAACAAAATAAAAACCTAAACTTAAATAAAATAAAATAATAAAATAAATAAATACCTAAACCTAAACTTAAACATAAAAATAAAATAAAATAAAAAATAAAAACTAAACTAAAAATAAAAATAAAATAAACCTAAAATAAAATAAAATAAAAACAAAAAAAACCTAAACTTAAAAAATAAACATAAAAATAAAACCTAAACCCTAAACTAAAAAAATCTTAAACCTGAAATAAACAAAATAAAATAAACATAAACCTAAACTAAAATAAATAAAACCTAAACCAAAACCTAAAAAAACTAAACCTAAATTAAAATAAAATTAAATTAAACTAAAAAATAAACATAAAACCAAAAAATAAAACCTAAAATAAACTTAAAATAAAACCTAAAACTTAAACCTAAAAAATAAAATAAAACCTAAACTAAACCTAAATAAAGAAATAAAAATAAAATAAAACCTAAACCTAAACCTAAAACTAAAATAAAACACCTAAACTAAAATAAATAAATAAATAAACTAAACTAAATAAAAATAAAATAAACCAAAATAAAAAATAAAAATAAATAAATTAAAATAAATAAAATAAACTAAATAAAATAAATAAACTCTGCTGGTTTGTGATTTTTTTTTAAAACCCTAAACCTAACACTAAACCATAAATCCTAAACCACACCAAAAATCCTAAACCCTAATCCTGAGCCACACAATCCTAAAAAAACCAACTTACCTAAAACTAAATCTTGGAACCTGGCTAAACCCTAGCACAAACCACTAAAACCCTGACCCCACCACACCCTAAGAGCCTAAACTGAGCTCCAAACCCTAAAACCCTAAACTCAAAACCACAAAACCTAAACTAAATTAAACTAAAATATTAAATTAAAAAAAACCTAAAATAAAATAAAATGTATATAATAAAATTAAAACATAAACTAAACCTAAAAACCTAAAATAAAATAAAATAAACTAAATTAAACTAAAATAAATTAAATAAAACCTAAAAGAACTAAAAAAATAAAATAAACCTAAGTATAAAAAACTAAAATAATAAATGCTAAGCGTAAATGAAAATAAAATAAACCTAAAATAAAATAAAACTAAAATAAAAAAAATTTAAAAATAAACCTTAAAGAAGATCTAAAAATAATAAATAAAAATACCTAAACCGTAAATTAAGAAAAAAAACCTAAAACAAAAAAATAAATTAAAATAAACCTAAACCTAAACTAAAATAAAAGAAACTAAAATAAATAAAACATAAATCTAAACCTAAACCTAAACCTAAATTAAATAAAATAAAATAAACTAAAAAAAAACTAAAAAATAAAACCTAAAAGTAAGCCTAAAATAAAAACCTAAAACCTAAACCTGAAAATAAAATAAAAATTACACTCAACTAAAAAATAAACTAAACCTAAACCTAAACCTAAAAAATAAACTAAAATAAATAAACTTAAACTAAATAAACTAAGTAAAGTTAAACCTACATGTTTACTTAATTTAAAAAAACTATAAACCTAAATGCCAACCCTAAAACTACAACCCAACCTAAACCCTAAAACCCACAACCCCAAACCCTAAATCGTATAAGCATAAACCAAAAACCCTAAACCCTAAACCTTAAACCACAAACCCTAACCATAACTTAAACCAAAACCCCAAACCCTCGACAACCCCCCAAACATAAACCTAAAGTAACTAAATAAATTAAAAAATAAACCTAAACCCTAAATCTAATAAACCTTAACCTCAACTTAAACCATAAGAATGGTGAGAACCTTGAGATAAACATCAGTGTCAAACTAGTCTATATCTGGGGTGGAGGCAAAGAAGGCGGTTATCGAAGTGGTGGTGGGGGATGCGGAGGTGGTGGTTGGGATTATGGTGGTTATGGAAGCGAGGGCAATGGAGGTTAACCATGGTGGTGGAAGAGGGAGAGATCTGGGATATGATGGTGGATCCCGTGACTCGAGAGGCCATGATGGTCTTGATGGTAGCTGGAGAAATGAAAGAACGACCTATCCGATCTACTGCATATTGCACTATGTCTTTAGAGTAGAGATGATTCTAGTTATCTAGGGTTTTTGATTTGTTCTATGCATGCTCATTTTTTATGTATGTCGTCTCTTGTGTCATAGAAAACTTGGTGTGTTACTTGGTTGATGAAATCAAAAGGAATAAATGTTGAATATGAATTTCATCTCTATTAAAAAAAACCAAAAACCCAAAATGCTAAACACAAACATAAATCCTAAAAACCCTAATCCTAAAAGCTAAACCCTAAACCCTAAACCCTAAACCTTAAACCCTAAACCCTAAAACTATAAACCCTAAACCTTTAACCCTAAACCCTAAAACTCTAAACCCTAAACCTTAAACCACAAACCTTAAACCTTAAACCCTAAACCCTAAACCATAAAAAGCTAAAAACTTAAACCTAAACTAAATAAAATAAATGAAAAAAACTAAACCAAAATTAGATAAAATAATTAAAATAAAATAAAAAACATAAACTAAAACCTAAACCTAAAAATAAAATAAAATAATTAATAAAAACCAAACTAAAATAAAATAAATAAAACCTAAACTAAAAATAAAAAATTTAAATAAATAAAAAAACTTAACCTAAAATAAAATAAACCTAAAATAAAATAAAATAAAGATTAAATAAAACCTAAACCTTAAAAAATAAACCTAAAAATTAAACTTAAAACTAAATAAAAATTAAAACCTAAACCCTAAACTTAAAAAAAAAAAACCTAAACCTAAAATAAAAATAAAAGAAACCTAACCCTAAACTAAAATAAAATAAACTTAAACCTAAAATAAACTAAACCTCAACCTAAACCTAAACTAAATAACATAAAATAAATTAAAAGTAAACCTAAACCTAAATTAAAAAATAAAATTTAAAAATAAACCAAAAATAAATACCTAAAACCTAAACTTAAAAAATAAAATAAATATTTAAACCTATACCTAAAAATAAAAAAATAAAACCAAAACCTAACAAATAAGATAAAAATAAAACTAACCTAAAAAAATAAACATAAATAAAAGCCTAAACATAAAAAATAAACTAAAATAAAAAAATCTAAACTAAAATAAATAAACTAAACTAAATAAAAATAAAAATATATCTAAATATAAAAAATTTAACTAAAAAAAATAACTAAATAAACCTAAACCTATGAGTTTAATGAATTTATAAAAAAAATAAAAAAAAAATAAAAATAAAAAAAGAAAAACCTTAACCCTAAACCCTTAACCTTAAAACTAACCTAAACGCTAAACTCTAAACCCTAAACCTACTACCCTAAACCCTAATCACTAAATCATAAAACCGTAAACCTTAAACACTAAACCCTAAACCCTTAACCCTAAAATCTGAAACCATAAACCCTAAACCCTAAACCCTACACACTAAATCCTAAGCCCTAAACCTTAAAACACCCTAAACCCTAAACCCTACCCCTAACCCTAAACCCTAAACCCTAAATCATAAAACCCTAAACCCTAAACCCTAAACTAACCCTAAACACTAAACCCTAAACCTTGAAGCCTAAAACTTAAACCTTAAACCCTAAACCTTAAATTAACCTTAAACCCTAAGCTAACCCTAAACCCTAAAAACCCTAAACCATAAACCCTACACCCTAAACCCTAACCCAAAATCATAAACCCTAAAACCATAAACCCTAAACCCTAAACCTTAAACCCCAAAAATCTAAAAACCTAAACCTAAACTAAATAAAACATAAAAATAAAATAAATAAATAAAAACCTAAACTTAAATAAAATAAAAATATAAAATAAAATAAAAATAAAAATTAAAACCTAAACCTAAACCTAAAAATAAAATAAAATAAACTAATAAAAATAAACTAAAATAAAATAAATAAAACCTAAAATTAACTTAAAAATAAAATAAACCTAAGAATAAAAAACATAAATAAAATAAAAACTATACATAAAATAAAAATAAAATAAACCTAAAATAAAGCAAAAATAACAAAAAAAATAAAAACTAAATAAAAACCTAAACCTAAAAATAAAACCTAAAAATAAATAAAAAATAAATCCTAAACCCTAAACTAAAATAAAAACCTAAACCTAAAATAAAAATAATAAAATAATAAAATAAACCAAAATCTAAACTAAAATAAATAAAACCTAAACCTAAAATAAACAAAACCTAAACTCTAAGCTAAAACTTGAACCCTAAACTTAAAACCTAAACCCTAAACCCTGAAAACCCTAAACCCTAAACACTCAACCCTAAAGCATAAAACCCTAATCTTTAAACCCTAAACCCTAAACACTAAACTCTAAACCTTAAACCCTAAACCCTAAACCCTATATCCAAAATAAAAACCCTAAACTAAACCTAAACCTTAAACCGTAAACTCAAAACACTAAACCATAAAAAGTTTAAAACCTAAAAAAAATCTAAACCAAAATAAAATAAAAAAATAAAATGAAATAAAAACATATACTGAAACCTAAACCTAAACCTAACCTAAAATAAAAATAAAATACACCTAAAAAATAATAAAATAAAAACTAAATAAAAACATAAACCAAAATAATAAACTTAAAAATAAAACCTAAAAATAAATAAAAATAAAACTAAACCCTAAACTAAAAAACCTAAACCTAAAATAAAATTAAAATAAACCTTAACCTAAACTAAAGTAAAATAAACTAAAATGAATAAAATCTAAACCTAAAATAAACTAAACCTAAACTAACCTAAACTAAATAAGATAAAATAAACTAAAATAAACCTAAACATAAACTAAAAAAAATAAAACCTAAAAATAAACCCAAAAATAAATACCTAAACTTAAACCTAAAAAAATAAAATAAAAACATAAACCTAAATCTAAAAATAAAAAATAGAACCTAAACCTAAAAAATAAACTAAAATAAAGAACCTAAACTAAAATAAATAAACCTAAAAAAAATATAATAAACTAATTAAAAATAAAAATTAATCAAAATCAAAATAAAAAGTAAAATAAGCTAAAATAAATAAAAAAGAAACTAAATAAACCTAAACCTACTAGTTTACTTAATTTAAAAAAAATTAAAAAAATTTAAAAAAAACCCTAACCCTAAAGCATAAACCCTAAAACTAACCCTAAACCCCGAACTCTAAACCCTAAATATACAACCCTAATCCCTAAGCCCAAAACCCTAAACCTTAAAACCCTAAACCCTAAACCCTAAATCCTAAACCCTAAACCCCAAACCCCAAACCTTAAACCCCAAACCCTAAACCCTAAACACTAACAACCTAAAACTCTAAACCTAAACAAAATAAAACCTAAAAATAAAATAAATAATAAACTTAAACCTAAATAAAATAAAAAATAAAATAAAAAAATAAAGTAAAATAAAATCCTAAACTAAAACCTAAACCTAAACCTAAACAAAATAAAATAAAATAGTAAAACTAACTCAAATAAACAAAACTAAACAAAAAATAAATAAAATAAACCTAAAAAAAAACCTTCAATTACATAAACTTAAAATAAATAAACTAAACTAAATAAAATAAAAATAAACCTAAATATAAAGAAAAAATTAAATAAACTAAAATAAATAAAAATAAACTAAATAAACCTAAACCAACTCGTTTACTTAATTTAAAAAAATCCCTAAACCCTAAACCCTAAATCCTAAATGCTAAATGCTAAACCCTAAACCCTAAACCCTAAAACCCTAAACCTTCAACCTTAAAGTAACCCTGAACCCTAAACCATAAAAACCCTAAATCCTAAAGCCTAAACCTTAAACCTTAAACCCTAAACCCTAAACTCTCTGTAAACCCTAAGCTAAAGCTAAACCAAAAAGCCTAAACCCTAAAAACCCTAAACCCTAAAGGCTAAACACTAAACCCTAAACCCTAAACCCTAAACCCTAACCCTAAATCCTAAACTTAAAACTTAAACACACTAAATAAAACCTAAAACTTAAAAATATAATATATAAAGAAACTTAAACCTAAATAAATTAAAAAATAAAATGAAATAAAACCTAAACTTAAACCTAAAAAAAATAAAACCTAAACTAAACTAAAAAATAAAATAAACCTAAAAATAAAACCTAAATAAAATAAAATCAAGAATGACCGATCCGATTTACTGCTTATGAAATTGTGTCTTTACACTAGAGACGGTTCTAATTATCTCAGTTTTTGATGTGCTTTATGTGTGCTCATTTTTTATCTATGTCGTCACTTGTGTCTTAGAAAACTTGGTGTGTTACTTGAATGATGAAATGGAAAAGAAGAAATGTTAAATCTAAATTTATTCTCTGTTAAAAAAAAACTAAAAACCCCAAACCCTAAACTAAATCCTAAACCCAAAACCTAAAAGCTAAACCTTAATCTTGAAACCCTAAACCCTAAAGTAACGCTATACCCTAAAGCCTAAACCCTAAAAAGCTTAAATCCTAAACCTAAACTAAATAAAACCTACAAATAAAATAAATGAAAAAACCTAAACCAAAATAAATAAATTAGAATAAAATAAAAGCTAAGCCTAAACATAAACTAAAAAACCTAAAAAACCTAAACCAAAACCAAAAAAAATTAATATAAAAAATAAAACAAAACTGAAATAAAATTAATAAAACCTAAACTAAACTAAAAAAAATAAAACCTAAATAAAATAAAACTAAACATAAAATTAAAATAGAATAAACCTAAAATAAAATAAAATAAAACTAAATAAAACCTAAACCTAAAAAATAAACTAAAACAAAAAAACATAAAATAAATAATAAAAACCTAAACCATAAAATAAAAAAACCTAAACCTAAACTAAAATAAAATAAAAAAAAAATAAAATAATCCTAAACCTAAACTAAAATAAATAAAATATGTAAAAAAAATAAATCAAAACTTAAACCTAAACAGAAAATTAAACTAATATAAAACCCTAAACTAAAAAATAAATAAAGCTAAAATAAATAAACTAAACTAAATAAAATATAAAATAAATAATTAACTAAACAAACTAAATAAACCTAAATCTATCAGTTTACTTAATTAAAAAATAAACTTTAACCCTAAACCCTAAACCTACAACCCTAAACCCTAAATCTTAAACCCTAAAAAACACTAAACCCTAAACACTAAAACCTAAACCCTAACCCTAACCCTAAACCCTAAACCCTAAAAGTGTAAACCCTAAAACTCTAAAGCCTATACTTTAAACCCTAAACCACAAACCCTAAACCCTAAACCCTAAACTCGAAACCCTAAACCTAAACTTCAAGTAACTAAATAAATTAAAAAATTAAACTAAACCCTAAAATATAAAAAACCTAAACCCTAAGAATGGGCAAAATCTTGATGGAAGGAATATCATCATAAATCAGGCTCAGTCTAGATCTTGCGGTGGAGGCGAAGTGGAAGCAATGATTATCACGGTGGTGGTGGGGGATCTGGAGGTGTTGGTGGGTATGAAGATGGTGGTCAGAGCAGTGGTGGTTATGGAGGCGGGAGGAGAGATGGAGGTTACAGCCGTGGTGGTGGCGGAGGGAGACATCGAGGATATGATGGTGGATCCCGCTACTCGAGAGGTCCGGGTGGTTCTGAGGGGAACTAGACAAACTGAAGAATGGTTGATCCAATCTACTGCTAATGGAACTATGTCATTACAGTTGAGATAGTTCTAGTTATCTAGGGTTTTTGATTAGCTCTATGTGTGCTCATTTTTTATCTATGTTATCCCTTGTGTCTTAGAAAACTTGGGGTGTTACTTAGTTGATGAAATCAAAAAGAAGAAATGTTGAACCTGAATTTGTTCTCTATTAAAAGAAAAAACTAAAATCCCTAAATTCTAAACTAAAACTTAAACCCTAAACCTAAACCCTAAACCCTAAAAACCCTAAACCCTAAACCCTAAACCCTAAACCTTAAACCCTAAGACCCTAAACTAAAATCCCTGAACCCTAAACCCTAAAACATAAACCCTAAATCCTAAACCTTAAACCTTAAACCTTAAATTTTAAATAAATAAAAAATAAACTTAATATACTAGATAAACCTAAACCCACATGTTTACGTAATTTAAAAAAAAAATAAACCTCAAACCCTAAATACTAAACCCTAAACCTACAACACTAAACCTACAACCTTGCGTAATAACAATTGGAATGAAAACAAACTTGAGAACTACATACCTATTTCTATTTTTGTCAAGTTTTGCAACATCATTATCTTTTCTAATAAACTGAATGAAATCCTTTTCAAGCTTACAATGGTGATTTTGTTCTTAAAGGGGTTTGGATTTTAATTAGAAATAAATAATAACACCTCTAATGTTTCATTAAACTTTGGAACAATATCATTCCCATTTCTTATTCAATTCTAGCTTGGAGAACTTTTAATAACTCCATCCCGGTTGATTCCTTGCTCTAGCTTAAAGAAATTTACTTACCTTTTAAGTTCTATTGTTGCTTTCATATTGAAAATGTTAATCATGTTTTTGTTAATGGTGCTATTGCTTCAAAACTTTGGATATGGTATGATGATTTATTTAACACTAACTATTTTCATGACTCTCTTTCATTATATCAACTTCTTGAAGTTTGTTTCCATAAAATTGTGAAAGGTCATATCAAAGTTTTAATTGTTATTACCCTTATTTGGTTCATTTGGATGGATATAAATGTTGCTAAATATCTTTGCATCCCTATGAACCATAAAAGGATCCTTGTTAGAATGAAAAAAAATTTCATTTAATGTTTAATGCAAATTTAATTTTCACTTTACAGGTTATAAATTTGTGGCTAAAAAATTGGGTATCACTTTGCATGATGATCCTTCCTACAAGAGTATATGGATTATACCTTGGATTAAGCCTAAGGAAAATTCTATTAAGATCAATACTGATGGTTCTATTTCCCCAAATAAAGATGGCTGTGGTGGAATTCTTAAGGATTCTAAAGGTACTATCATTTGTACTCTTTCCTACCTCCTCAAAGCTTGTTCTATTATTTATGCTGAACTCATGGCTATTAGTAAAGCTATTGATATTTTCTTAACCAAAGGCCTCTTTAATATTTGGATTGCAGTTTATGCTCTTCTTTTACTTGATATGCTCAATAATAATAAAATGGGATATGCTAACTTATTTTATCTTCTTAATCACACTAAAAAGCTTCTTTTTCAAGTTTGCTACAAAATTTCTCACATTCTTCATGAAGGTAATTCTTGTGTTGATTTCCTGGCCAATTTGGGAGGGGAATTAAATGAGCTCACTTTTTTTATAACCATAGATTTCCTAAGAATCTACGTGGTTTGGTCAATCTTGATAACACTGGAGTTCCTTACCTTAGATTTTACCTTCCTTGATCTTTGCTATGGAGGTTTTATTCACCTATTTATTGTTGTTTTTCTCCCTCACTATGAAGTAGTTTTTGCTGAGTTTATTTCTATACTTAAACCCCTTCCTTTTACCATTCTATACTTCTCCTGACCTTTTATTTTAGTAGTATTTTTAATTGGTTTCCTATCCCATAAACTTGGTGATTTTTTTGTGGCTCATGCTTTATGTCTCCTGGTGGCTATGCCAAATTTTGGCCTACTCCTTTATCAATGAATGTTGGGTTTTCCTCTTTTTTGAATTGGATGAGATGATATGGTTGGTTCTATGGTTGTCGCTATTTGTTTCTTTCATTTCAGGGTGGTTATTTTTTTATGTCTGTTGTTGGCCTCTTATGGCTTGGCTTAGTTTTGGGTTTTTCTGGTGGTTCTTGTTCTCCTTTCATAGTTTAGCTTGGAGGTTTCTACTGGTTGGTTCCATCTGCCTTGTGAATTGGAGTTAGCTGGTTTATCCATTATAGTGACTGTCTACTCTTTAGGATTTGGAAGAGGTTTTGTTTGCCTCTGGCCTTGTTCCTTTCTTTATAGTTTTGTTTGCCTCTGGGCTTATTCCTTTCTTTATAGTTTTTTGCTTGTGGTTGGGTGGTCCTCCTGTCCTTTCTCTAGTTTGGGTGACTACCATTTTGTTTCTTGTTAATTTTGGAGATTTCTAGGTGGGTTGTGGCTTTATCTACTGTTGTTCTTTTCCTTTATTTTGGGCTCTATATTAGATCTACCTGCTATTGGTTTTGTGTTGGTTGGCTATTTGGTTGTCGTGGATGTGTTGTTGTGTTTGATGGTGGTTTAGGTTCTTTGGTTGAGTTCCTTTGGTTGGATTTCCGCCTCTGGTTGGTTATCCCTCTTAGCCTATTTTTCATTTATTTTTGCTTCCTAATTGGGATGTTGGTTTTCCTGTTGCTCATCCTATTGGATGTTGCCCTAGGGGGTTTTAGTGGCTATTTTATTGGTGGATGATATGAGTTCTTGTGGTTTTTTTTGGTCTTATTTTAGGACTTATTATTGAGGGTTGGCTGCTTGAGGGGTTTTTTGTGGCTATTGTCTGATGCTTGTGCCATGGCTTGGTGTTTTATTTTATGGCTAGTATTGACCCCATTAGTTTAGTTGGCTCTCCTTATTTCTTGATATTTGCCTCTTAGTTGGTGATGGTTGATTTCTTTTGCTTACCTTGGTGGTGGTTTTGATGGTAATTTATGGATGCCTTCTTAGTCTCTCTATGCTATGGCCTCTCTCTAGTGCTCTATCTTCTACTATTTTGCTATTTGGGTGGAGGTTTTGCCCTTGGATTTGGATTGCTAGAGATAGTTGTGGGTTGTTCTCAGCCACTGACGCTATTGTAACTTATGGGATGTTGGCTTAATGTGTTTGTTCTGTTGTGGGTTTTGGTTGTTGGGTTAGTCGGCCACTAGTGGCTATTTTTCTCTACTTTTGGTGCAGAACCTGATCACAATGGATTATTTTGCCTTGGATGGTTGTTTATATCGTATGCCGCTATGATGGCCTTGATATTTCCCTATATCTTCTCTCGGTTGGTAGCATGCATATGATTGTAAACCTTCTTGATACTCATATATATTGTTTCCCCTTGAGTTGATCTTAACTAAGCCTAAGCCTTCTCTTTCTCAGCACTTTCTAAATTGTTTACTTTATCATTTTCCCTTTAACTATGACCATTATCTTTATAGTGTTTTGCATATTTATTTTGCAGGATGGAACTTCACAGATGGAATGATCTTTACTCAACCAAATTAAGTACTGTTGATGTGGATATTGCTTATCTTCCCTTCTCAAAGGGATCATGAGCTACTACTTAGTCCTTTTACTATTTTTAATTTTATGTCTTTCTCATTTCATTTGCTTTTATTTTCTTAAATGGTGTTTTAGCTCTTTAGGTTTAATATAGCTCTGTGAGCAATAGAAATTTGAGCTTTACCCCTTTTAAGGACATTGTATCCTTTATTTTTATGGTAATAAAATTCTAACTTTCCCTAAAAAAAAACCCTAAACCCTAAGAATGGGCATAACCTTGATGGCAGAGACATCACCAACCGTGCAGGTCTAGATCATGAGGAGGTGAAGGCGGATACGAGGTTAGGGGGTGGGGATCTGAGGTGCCGATTGACATGGAGGTGGTAATGGTGGTGGCGAGCTGGTGGTGGTAGGGAGAGAGAACCAGCATATAATGGTGGATCCCACTACTTTAGAGGTTGTGGTGGTTCTGATGGGAACTATAGAAACTAAAGAATGGTTGATCCGATCTACTGCTTATGGAACTATGTCTTTATAGTAGAGATAATTCTAGTTATCTAGGGTTTTGCATTTCATTTTATCTATGTTGTTGCTTGTGTCTTAGAAAACATTGTGTGTTACTTGTTGATGAAATCAAAAGAACAAAAGTTGAATCAATTTGTTCTCTATTAAAAAAACCAAAACCCTAAACCCTAAACCAAAACCCTAAATCAAACCCTAAACCTAAAACCTAAACCTAAACCCTAAATCTAAACCCTAAAACTCTAAACCCTAAACCCTAAAACCTAAACCCTAAATCCTAAATAAATAAGTAATAAACTAAATATACTAAATAAACTAAACCTACCGATTTACTTAATTTAAAAAGAAAGTTTTAAACCCTTAATACTAAATCTAACCCTAAACCCTAAACCTATAACACTAAACCTACAACCTAGATTAACAACAATTGGAATGAAAACAAACTTGAAAACTACATTTTAATTTCTATTTCTGACAAGTTTTGCTACATCGCTATCTTTTCTAATAAACTGGGTCAAATCCTTTTCAAGCTCTCTTACAATGGTGATTTAATTCTTAAATAGGTTTGGAATTTCATTAGAAATAAATAGAATACCTCTAATTTTATCATTAAACTTTGGAACAATATCATTCCCATTTCATATTCAGTTTTAGGTTGGACGATTTTGAATAACTTCATCCAGTTGATTTCTTGCTCTAGCTTAAAGGGATTTACTTACCTGCTGAATGCTATTGTTGCTTTCATATTGAAAATGTTAATCATGATTTTTTCAATGGTGCTATTACTTCCAAACTTTGGATACGGTATGATGATTTATTTAACAACAACTTTTTTCACAGCTCTCTTTCATTATATCAACTTCTTGAAGTTTGTTTTCATAAAATTGTGAAAGGTCATATCAAAGTTTTATTGCTATTACCCTAATTTGGTTCATTTGGATGGATAGAAATGCTAAATATCGTGGCATCCCTATGAACCATAAAAGGATCCTTGCTAGAACTAAAGAAAAAATTCTTGCTTTGTTTAATGCAAATTTAATTAGCAATTTTCACTTTAGAGGTTATAAATTTGTGGCTAAAATTGGGTATCACTTTGCAAGATGATACTTCCTACAAATTATACATTGGATTAAGCCTAAAGAAAATTCCATTAAGATCAATACTGATGGTTCTATTTCCCCAAAAAAATATGGTTGTGGTGGAATTCTTAGGGATTCTAAAGGCACTGTCATTTATGTTTTTGCCTACCCCCTCAAAGGTTGTTATTTATCAGAACTCATGAGCAAAGCTATTGATATTTGTTTAAGCAAAGGCCTCTTAAATATTTGGATTGAAGTTAATGTTCTTCTTTTACTTGATAGGCTCAATAATAATATGGGAAATCTTGACTTATTTTATCTTCTTAATCACACTAGAAAGCTTCTTTCTCAAGTTTACAAAATTTCTCACATTCCTCATGAAGGTAATGCTTTGATTTCACTAATTTGGGAGGGGAATTAAATGAGCTCACTTTATTTGATAACCATAGATTACCTAAGCATCTGCAATCTGATAAGCTGCATTAAATCAGATTTTAACTTTATGCTCTTTTGTTGATCTATTTCTATGGTGGTTTTATTCAGTCTATTTTTTGTTGTTTTTTTGTATTACCCTTACTAGGAAGTGGTTTTTGTTGAGTTTATTTCTATACTTAAACCCCCTTCCTCTTTACCCTGTTCTATACTTGACCTTTTTTTGGGGTCGTAGTGGCGATGGATTTAATTGGTTTTCCTATCCTCTGAGCCTAGTGATTTTCTTTTTGTGGCTTATGCTTTGTGTCTCCTTTTAGGTTGTGCTTGTGCCCAATTTTGGCCTACCCCTTTTACCAATGAATGTTGGGTTTGCCTCAGGTTTTGGATGGTTGTGGCCTTTTTTGAATTAGATTTGCAAATGTTATGGTTAGTTCTGCTGATTGTTTCTATTTATTCCTTTCATCTGTGTGGCTATTTTGGGTGGTTATTTTTTCATGGCTATTGTTGGCCTCTTCTGGCTTGGCTTTGTTTTGATTTTTTTAGTGGTTGGTTTGGCATAGAGGTTTCTGCTAGTTGATTCCATCTGCCTTGTGAATTTGAGTTATCTATTATGTGGTTATTCTCTCCTCATTTTCTCATTTATAGTGACTATCTGCTCTTTGTGAGTTGAAAGGGGGTTTTGTTCTCCTCTGGCCTTGTTCCTTTCCTTACAGTTTTGTTGCTTGTGGTTGGGTGGTCCTCCTTAGCCTTTTTTAAATTGGCTGGGTGACTACCATTTTTTTTCTTGGTTATTTTGGAGATCTCCATGTGGGTTGTGGCTTTGTCTGCTTTTGTTCTTTTCCTTCTTTTTGGTATATATATTAGCTCTATATGCAGGTTGGTTTTGTTGGTTGACTGGGTTGGTTAGCTGGGTGGAAGTCTTGGCTGTGTTTGATGGTTGGTTTTGGTGCTTTTGGTTGGGTACTTTTAGTTGGGTTTCTAGTATGCTCCTGGGTTGGTTATCCTCTCTTGGGTGCAGCTATTTTTCCATTATTTTTTCTTCGCAGTTTGGGTTTCAATTTTCCTGTAGCTTTGACTTCTCTTGTTGCTCATCTTGTTGGCTGCTGTCCTGGGTGGTTTTATTGGCTATTTTGTTGGTAGTTGATATGAGCTCTTGTGATTTTTTTGGGTCCTATTTTAGGACTTATTGTTGGGGTTTGGCTACTTGAGGGGTTTTTTATGGCTGCTGTCTTACCTTGGATGCTTGTGTCATGGCTTAGTGTTTTGGACTTTATGTTGGCTGTTGATATTGACTCCCTTTGGTTTAGTTAGCACTCATTATTTCTTGATATTTGCCTGTTGGTTGGTGATGGTGGATTTGTTTTGTTTTTTGCTGCCTTGGTGGTGGTTTTGATGGTAATTTCTAGATGCCCTCTTGGTCTCTCTATGTTTTAGATTTCCTCTCTCTGGTGTTGCTTATCTTCTACTATTTTATTATTTGGGTGGAGGTTTTTCCATTAGATTTGGATTGCTAGTGCTCTAGAGATAGTTGGGGGTTCTTCTGGGCCACCTTGCTGCTTCTGATCTTTGGTCAAGTGGGTTTTGGTTTGTGGGTTGGTTGCTGGTTGGCTACTAGCTGGCTATTTTTCTTTGTCTTTTTGGTGCAGGAACTACATCACTATGGACTATTTTTCCTTGGATGGTTGCTTATTTTAGGTATGCTGGATATGATGGCCTTGATGTTTACCCATATCTTCTCTCTAGTTGGTAGCATGCATATGATTGTAACCCTTCTCATGAAGTTTGGATGCTCATATGTAATGTTTTCCCTTGAGATGATCTAAACTGAGCCCAAGCTTTCTCTTTCTTAGCTCTTTCTAAATTGTTTACTTTATCATTTTTCATTGAGCTATGACCATTGCCTTTGTAGTGTTTTGTAGATTTCTTTTGGAATTTGGAACTTCAAAGATGGAATGATCTTTACTCAGCCAACTCAAGTACTATTGATATGGAGCTTGCTTATCTTGCCTTCTCAATGGGATCATTAGTTGCTGCTGACTAGTCCTTTTAATATTTTCTTAAGTTTTATTAGTTCTTATTGTATCTTTTCTCATTTTCTTTTATGTTGTTCTTTTAACTCTTTTATTTTCTTTTTTCAATTGTACTTAGATGGGGGTTTAGCTCTTTAGGTTTCTTATAGCTCTGTGAGCAGTATAAATTTGAGCATTACCCCTTTTAAGGACATTGTATCCTTTATTTTTATGGTAATAAAATTCTAATTTTCCCTAAAAAAAATCTAAACCCTAAGAATGGGCAGAACCTAGATGGCAGGAACATCACCGTCAGTTGATCTAGATCAGTGGAGGTGAAGGGAGAGATGCATCACGGTGGTGGTGGAGGATCTGCAGGTGTGGGTGGATATGGAGGTGGTGGTCAGAGCATTTGTGGTTATGGAAGAGGGAGGACCGATGGAGGTTACAGCTAATGTTGTGGCAGAGGGAGAGATCGGAGATACGATGGTGGATCCATACTGAGGCGGGTGGCTCATGGGAACTGAGAAAGAAGACTCGATCTATTATGGACTGTCATTATAGTAGAGCTTCTAGTTATCTAGTATTTTTTATTTGCTCTATGAGTGCACATTTTTTATCTATGTTGTCGCATGTGGAAAACTTGGTGGGATACTTGATGAAATTGAAAAGAAGAAATGTTGAATCTTTATTCCTATTAAAACCCAAAACCTTAAACCCTAAACTAAAACACCTAAATCCTAAACTCCTAAACTTTAAACCCTAAAACCCTAAAACCCTAAACTCCTAAACTAAACTAAACCTAAACCCTAAATCATAAATCCTAAACCACTACCCTAACCCTAAACAAACCCCAAATAAACCTCCTAAACCTAAACCCTAAACCCTAAATTAAAAAAATAAAATCCTAAACTAAAATAAATCCTACAAAACCTAAACCAAAACTAAATTTAAAACAACCTAAACTAAAACCTAAATCTTAAGAATATCACCATCAAACCTTCAAGATCCCAAGGAGGTGAAGGTGGAGGCTGTTATCACAGGTGGTAGGGGATCTAAAGGCTGGTGGATATGGTGATGGGAGCAAAGGTGGTTATGGAGGCGAGGAGCACGGAGGGAGCGAGGTTATAATCGTGGTGGTGGGAGAGATAGGGGATATGATGGTGGATCCGCCTCAGAGGCCAAGGTGGTTTTCATGGGAACTGAGAAGAACGACCAATCGATCTCCTTATGGAACTATGTCTTTAGAATCTTCTAGTTATCTAGGGTTTTTGATTTGGTCTATGCATGCTCATTTTTTATCTATGTCCTCACTTGTGTCTTAGAAAACTTGGAGTATTACTTGGTTGATGAAATCGAAAAGAAAAAAATGTTTAATCCAAATTTGTTCTCTATTAAAAAAAAACCAAAAACCCTTAACACTAAACTAAAACCAGAACCTTAAGCCTACGAGAGGCTAGGGTGGTTCTCCTGGGAACTGGAGAAACTGAAGGACAATCAATTCGATCTACTTATGGAACCATGTCTATACAGTAGAGACGGTTCTAGTTATCTAGGGTTTTTGATTTGCTCATCGTGCTCATTTTTATTCGTCAGCTTTAGAAAACTTTGTGTGTTACTTTGTTGATGAAATCGAAAAGAAAAATGTTGAATATGAATTTGTTCTATATTCAAAAAAGCCTAAAACTTTAAACACTAAACTAAAACTAGAAAACCTTAAACAAACCTAACCCTAAACCCTAAAAAACCTAAACCCTAAACCCTAAAAAGCATAAACCCTAAAACCCTAAACTCTAAACCCTAAACCTTAAACCATAAATAATAAACCCTAAACCTTAACCTAAACCCTAAACCTTAAACCCTAAACCCTAAACCCTAAAACCCTAAATTTTAAACTCTAAACAAACCCTAAACCCTAAATCAAAAGCTCTAAGCCTAAATGCTAAATAACCATAAACCTACTTTAATCCTAAACCCTAAATGCTAAACCCAAAGCCTAAAGCCTAAAATTAAACTCAAACCCTAAACCCCAAAAACCCTAATCCTAACCCTAAACCCTAAACCTAAAGCATAAACCTAAAACCTAAGGCCCTAAACCCTAAACCCTAAACCCCTCCTAAACCCCAAACCATAAACCTAAACCTAGAGTAACTAAATAAAATAAAAGACCTTCTCTTTTTCATCTTGAATACTCAGGAGTTAACAATCTTTTTGCTAATAATCCCAATATGTCTTTTAAAACTCATGGAGGCTTCCCTATTTCTCATCTTAGCTTTGTAGATGATTTCATTATCTTCATGCAACCTTCAACATGTTAAAACCATTAAGAACCTTCTAATTGATTTTGGTAAAGTTAGTGTCTTAATGAAGGAAAATGCGCTTATTCCTTCAACTAAGATTCCAACTAATAGACTTAACCAAATATCCGAATTACTAATTTTAAGCAAAATCAACTCCTCTTAATTACCTTGGGGTCCTTTAAAGGCCAAAAAAGATCACACCTTTTGATGATCTAAAAAATTTCTAACAAAATTTGGTTTGGGAATTTCATTTACTTTCTTTTGTGGTAGGCTTACCTTGATCAAACTCTAAATTCCATGCCTATATACCTTCTCCAAACCATTGTGCCTACCAACTCTACCATCAATAAAATTGAGCTTCTATTAAACAAATTCTTCTGGGGAACCAATACCTCCTCTAAAAGAATGCACTGGTCATCTTGGTCCAAAAATTATGGTACTCTTGAAGAGGGAGGTCCGGGTAAATCCATTAAAGAAGTAATCAATGCCTTCTCCTACAAACTTTGGTGGAATTTTAGGAGCAATAATAGTCTTTGGGCAAAATTCATGACTTCCAAATATTGCCAGGGTAAACATCCTCTCATTTGTCCCTTTAAATCGGGTGATTCTCCCGTATGGAGAAAACTATGTTCTGTCAAATGGGATGCAAAATCCTTAATTTTTTGGGGCATAAACTCTGGCAATTCCTTCTTTTGGCAAGACAACTGGAGTGGTTGTGGATCCATTGATGACTTACTCTACACTCCTTCGCTCTTAGAGTTAATTCATTCGAAAACCACAAGTGGAATACTAGTAAGATTACGATTCTATTCATTCCGCTTTCTTAAATATGATTACTAATATTCCTATCCTCCTATCATGATCATTATCTTTAAGCTATCTCATAATGGGGATTTCAACCTTAAAATGTGTGGCTTCACACTAAAGACACTGATTCTTCTATTGTGTTCTCCAAAATGGAATAACAATATCCCTCTTCTTACTCTCTAACTTGGCATATCCTAAAAACTTTATTCTGTTGACTCTTTGTTTGTAAAGGGTTTTACTTACCCTCTAAATGTCAATATTGTTCTCATATTGAGAATGTTAACCATGTTTTTTATTAATGGGGCTATTACCTCTAAAATTTGGATTTGGGATCTATTCAACATTGTCAATTTTAATTGTTCTTTTAATTTATATCAACTTCTTGGAGTTTACTTTGACAATGCAATTAAAGGTCATATTAAAATCATAATTGCCATTACTTTTATTTGGTTCATATGGATGAACCGAAATGATGCTAAACATCGTGGGATTCGTATGAATCACATGAGGATTATTGCAAGAACTAAAAATAAAATTTCTGAATTGTTTAAAGCCAACTTAATTCATCACAAACATTTTAAAGGTCATCCAATAACCGCCTCAACCTTCCAGACCAAACTTACTATCAAAATGATAGAATGGTTTTTTGGAAGAAACCTCTTGATCATATTATTAAAATTATCGACTCTCTAATAATGGCTCTGATTGTGGAGGCATTTTCAGGGACTCTAAGGGTATAGTCCTATGTGCTTTTGCTTATCCCCTTATTTCCAGCACTGTCCCTTATACTGAGCTTAGCAAAGCTTTAGAAATTTGTATTCAAAATGGTTGGCTCAATATTTGGATAGAGGTGGACGCTCTTCTACTGATTGATCTTTTGACTTCTACCAATATGAGCGCTTGTACTACCTCCTCAAGCAAACTAGGATTCTTCTCTCTCAACTGAATTTTACCATCACTCATGTTTGGCATGAAGGTAACGCTTGTGCTGATTACCTTGCAAATTTGGGTACGAGATTAGACAGTATCATCTTCTTTGATCAATTTACATTACCCAAATACTTGCGTGGTCTGGTTAACTTGGACAACTCTGGGCTTCCTTACCTCAGAATCTAATTCTCCTCTTTGCCTCCCTTTTTTCTAGTTTTCTGTTTCCTTGTGTTCTTTATGGATACTCCTCATAGATATCATTGCTGTCTTGTGCTCTTTGCCATGACTTGCGCCTTTCCCTTCTCCTTTAGTTGAAAGATTTATGTTTTGGAATTTACAATATTATTATGAGATGTTGAACTATATTAATCTCTTGAATTGGTACCCTGTTGGGCCTTGGGTTACAATTCTTTTTTACTACCATCCCACTTGGGACTTTAATTTCATTGATATAATTATTTCTAAACTGAAAGAATTAATCATTCTTTGGAGGAAGTTATCTACTCGATGGGCTTAGATTTTTATACTAATTCCTTTAACCGTTTTTCTCATGACAATATGGCTTGGAGCATTGCTACTAACTATGTTGACTCTAGCATTAGTGTGCATTATCTTTGGTTGTAGTTTTATTTTGATGATTATAGTATCTTTTTTGGCTATGCTTACATTCCTTGGGACTCTTTACTCCTTAAAGGCCTTATTCATAAAGGTTCCATCACTTATCTAAAAGTTTTGGTTGGTTGTTGGGCTTCGAGTACATGCAGTAGGTCCTTGCTTATATAATGTAACCTCGGCATGCTTTCTGAGGGAAGAAATTGTAATACAGTCTCTTTTAATGGTTATTTTGGTCTCAAATCCTTATCTGGAATGGATTGGGTTTAATTGATTTTGGGTTTTGAGGTTTATTGTCATAGTTGTTTGTTGATTTGTTTGTTGATTTGGTTTTTTCATTCAAGATTTTTACGCCGCCTCCCGCTTTTCCTCCTCCTGTCTTTTACCATCTTGCCTACTACTATCTTAGCAAGTTCTAGTTTTGGACCTTTATTTTCTTAAAATTCATGATTGGTAATGATGTCTCTACTTGGAATCATCTTCTTATTTTATATTCTAGTGGCTTACAATGTTGCATTAGTTGCTCTCATGGGAGTGACTTGCTGATTGTCGCTTTTTCATTTCGTGGTTGAATCATATTTACTCATTTATTTTGTAATCCTGCATCTAATGGGTTTGTGCTATTACCTTCTTGGCTTGGAGTGCCATTTCTATTTGAGAAGTATTATAGTCTGATGTTGCCTGTTGATGTCTTAAGATTTTGGATGTTTGTGGATTTGGTTTATCTGACATTAGTTCTCGCTACCGTCACCTAAATAGTATCCCTTTACCGCAGGCGTGCATCGCCTAATCAACCATAATCGGATCTTAACCTATGGTTTGTATACTCTCAATGATTGTTATTATGGCAAGCCGTGGGTATTTCTCCAAGGATTGTGGCCAATTGGGATAGTGTTGCTACCGTATGAATGTTCCTTATGTGGTAACTTTTCGATTTTCACCGATCGGATTTGTTTCGGTGTCGACATTATCCTTTATCACTTAATCTGCGATTTTAATCGCTATAAGTTCTATAATTTATGGGATTTTCATTTACCTTTCACCGGGTTTCTTAATCTAATGTAGACTGTTGCTCTTGGGATCGCTATTGAGCACCTATTGGTTGCGCTTTTATTGCATTTATTTTGCTGATTGGGATATCCCATCTCTACACTAATATCTCTTTGCGATTGGAATTGTGTTATTCTTTTCTATATTAGCTTCGGTTTTGCTTCCAATGATCGCAGTTTGGAGTTTTAGGGATTATCATTGCCGCTGATTGTGCACGCTACTCGATGGAAAATCCTTGAACTTATACAATTTTTACTATATATCCTTTTTAGTTACACTTCCTTTTCCTAATGGGAGTGTTAACGGTATTGTCCATGCTGCCTGGGATGTTGTTGCTTTTCCTTTGTTCTCCCATCCTATGCTATGATTGGAATACGCATAACTTGAAGCACATTTCTTTGTTATGCTTGGAATTAATCAATGATTTATCTTATATGCATAATTGGGTTATTAACAAACCCACATTATTATTGTCATTACCCAATTGGATTATGGTGAATAAGCATCCGACCGACCGATTTCTCCAATGTCACTTACCGGATAGGCTTATGGTGGGGAGATTTTCATTATCTATCCTTTTCTTTACCTATATATGTTTATGGGTGGAATATTGGCCAGCTCGTTGGTTTTGCCTTGTTGGTTCGCCTGATCAATACCCACCTTACCCCCTGTTGCTTTGGATTATTTGGTTCAAAAAGTCTCTATGACTAATTGCTTGGTTGTTTTTCTTTGAATCACCTTCCCGGTCTATTTTATGCTTATCATTGGAATTCATTGATCTACCTTTTCTGCTATTGTTTACATCATCCTTTTACAAACTTTTGATTATTCGATGAGTGGCAACATGATGAAGCTAACGTTGTTTTGTTGTCTCTTGTCTTGGAGATTTATCTTTCTATTTTTCCTTGTCACCTTGGCTCTTTCTTTGTTGGTTGTAGCTTTTGGTCTCATGCCCAAAGATGTTCTAAATCGTCACGATGGTGAGGGTTTTTTGGTGATTTCCTGCTTTTGTTACCTTCGTGATAACTGCCTATATATGCATTATTTTTTTGTTTATCTACTATTGCCATGTCTAATTGACGAAGTTTTATGGCCAATTTGCTGTCTCTTCCTATCTTGGATGTTGCCTTAACTGTTGCTCGATTTTAATGTCGAGACTCATTTCTTCACTTGTTGATTTCTTTTATATGGTTCCAATGTTGTATTAGTTGGTTGGCTGATTGCCCATGCAATTTATCTCCGCTTTTCTCCCATGATCTCCTCTACCTCTTTGGTTGGTTCCTTTATGAGCGATTCAAAAAGATGGTATTATGGCCACTTTAGTCTTTGCTTATCTTGGAGGTTTTGCCCTTTTGTCCTTTGATTGATTGTCGAAAATTGGATTATTTGAATGGTGATTCAATGTCGCTATTGAGCTTCTAACCGTTTTCTAACTCGGTTGGTTGCGCTTCATTCCTGTGAGCTATCTTTCTTCTTTACTATTGCTTTCTCCGTGACATTAATTGGGATTGTTTCCGGTTGTTTTCTCGAAAAGATTCATTTACATATCATGTGATTGGGAGATGGTGTTATTTAACAGATTTTAAATTTTAGTTGTCTCCTCCAGAATTATCATATGGAGGGATTATATGTTGAACTAATTCCTTTCCTAACATGGCTATTCGTGAGATTAAGCTAAGATGGCTCACTCACTTATGTTTATGTATTCTCATGTTAAGATGGCTATATTGATGATAATTCTCTTGAATGAGACCTTATCCTTCAGCTCTAGAATTACCTATATATTTTAGAGATGATTTTGCTTAGGTTTGTAGGTAAAGCTCAAAAGAATATCAACAAGGTGCTACCTTCTCACGTGTTTGTTGGCTATGATGGTCGTGTTCTCACCCTTTTGGTTCTGAGTAGCTCATGTGATGTAACCCTTCAATAAGTTTTGGATGCTCATATTTGCATCCGAACATGGTGTGATTGAGCCTGAGCCTTCTCTATCCCATTTCCTTATTATCATACTTATATTATATTATTTTCTCCTATCTTTTTATCTGTATTACCTTAACTATTCTAATCTCTCTCTTATTATAACTTTGCAGGTGTTTTTCTCTTTTTATCTTGCAAGTTTGCTCCATATTACCAAGCACTCTTACAACCATCAGAGCATTGGCCTTATCTTTTCTTTTGCTTATTATGTTAATCATCTTGTATCTTTTGATTGCTTTAATGTTTTCTTTTGCTCTGTACTTAGTTGGGGATTTACTCCTTAGGCTAATTGTAGCTCTTTGATTTTTGAGTTTATCCCCTTTAAGGACCTTGTAACCTCTTTTTTTGTGGCAATAAAATACCCCCGTATCATGGGGTTTCCCTAAAAAAAAATAATAATAAAATAAAATAAAAAAGACCTACACCCTAAAACCTAATAAACCTAAACCTAAACCTAAACCAAACCCTAAACCCTAAACCCTAAACCCTAAACCCCCTAATCCTTAATCCTAAACCCTAAACCCTAAAACATAAAAGCTAAACCCGAAACCCTTAAACCCCAAACCTTAAACCCTAAACCCCAAACCCTAAACTCTAAACCCTAAACTAACCGTAAGCCCTAAACCCTAAACCCTAAAAATCTAAAAACCTTAAAACGAAAACCTAAACTAAATAAAACCTAAAAATAAAATAAATAAATAAAAAGTAAACTAAAATAAAAGAAAAAATAAATTAAATTAAAAACATTAAATAAAACTTAAACTTAAACCTAAACCTAAAAATAAAATAAAATAAAAAATAAAAACTAAACTAAAATAAAATAAATAATAACTTAAACTAAGCTAAAAAGTAAATACCAAAATAAAATAAAAACTAAACTTAAAATAAAAATAAAATAAACTTAAAATAAAATCAAATAAAAATTAAATAAAAACCTAAACCAAAAAGAAATAAACCTAAAAATAAATAAGAAATAAAACCTAAACCCTAAACTAAAATAAAAAAAACCTAAACCTAAAATAACAATAAAATAAACCTAAACCTAAACCTGAAATAACCTTAAACTAAATAAAATAAAATAAATAAACTTAAACCTAAATGAAAAATAAAACTTAAAAATAAACTTAAAATAAAAGCCTAAAACCTAAACCTAAGAAAATAAAATAAAACCTAAACCTAAACCTAAAATAAAAAATATTAAACCTAAAAAAAAAATAAAATAAAAAATAAAACTCAACTAAAAGTAAAATTAAAACTAAACCTAAACCTAAAACATAAACAAAATAAATAAACTAAACTAAATAAAAATAAAAATAAACAAATAAAGTAAAAAATAAAATAAAATAAATAAAATATATACATAAACCTAAACCAATCGATTTACTTAATTAAACAAAAAAAACCTAAACTCTAAATCTTGAACCCTAAACCTTAAACCCTAAACCTACAACCCTAAACCCTAAACCCTAAACCTACAACCTAAACCCTAAACCCTAAACCCAAAACCTAAACCCTAAACCTTAAATGCATAAACCCTAAAACCCTAACCCCTAAACCTTAAACACTAAACCCTAAACCCCAAATGCTAAACCCCAAACCCAAAACCTAAACCTAAATTAACTAAATAAATTAAAAACTAAACCTAAACCCTAAAACTAAATAAACTTAAACCTAAATCAAACTAAGAATGGAACCTTGACAAAGGAACATCACCTTCAAGTGCTTAGTCTAGATCAAGGTAGAGAGGCGAGGAGGAGGCGTGGTTATTGTAGTGGTGGTGGGAACTGAGGTGCACGACATGGAGGTGGTGGTTTAAGCAAGGTGAATGAAGGTGTGAGCACCGAGGTTACGTAGTGGAGGGAGAGAATCGATATGATGGTGGATCTCCACTGAGATGGGTGGTTTTGATCGAACTAGAGAAACTAAACGATCCGATCTCTGATTGAACGTGTCTTTACAATAGAGGCGGTTCTAATTATCTAAGGTTTTTGATTTGCTCTATGCGTGCTCACTTTTTAGCTATCTCATCACTTGTGTATTAGAAAACTTGGTATGTTACTTGGTTAATGAAATCGAAAAGAAGAAATGTTGAATCTAAATTTGTTCTATATTAAAAACTAAAAATAAAACCCCTAAACCCTAAACCTAAAATCTAAACCATAAATCATAAATCTTAAAAACCCTAAACCCTAAACCTTAAACCCTAAACCTTAAACCCTAAACCCTAAACACCTAATAACCCAAACCTAAACTAAATAAAACCTAAAACTAAATTAAATTAAATTAAAAAACTTAAACCTAAATAAAATAAAATAATAAAATAAAAAAACTTAAACTAAAACCTAAACCTAAACTTAAACCTAAACCTAAAAATAAAATAAAATAAAAAGTTAAAATTAAAATAAAATAAAATAAATAAAAGCCTAAACTAAACTAAAAAATAAAATAAACCTAAAAATAAAAAAACTAAATAAATAAATACTAAACATAAAATAAAAATAAAATAAACTTAAAATATAATAAAATAAAAACCTAAACCAAAAATAAATCTAAAATAAACCTATAAATAAAATAAAACCTAAACCTAAATAAACCTAAAATATACAAAATAAAATAAACCTAAACATAAACTAAAATAAATAAAACCTAAAATAAACTAAACCTAAACCCTATACAAAATAAAATAAAATAAACTAAAAATAAACATAAACCTAAACTAAAAAATAAAACCTAAAAAAACATTAAAATAAAAACCTAAATCCTAAACAAAAATAAATAAAATAAAACCTAAACCTAAATAAAAAATAAAAAAATAAAAGCTAAACCTAAAAAATAAAATAAAAATAAAACTAAACTAAAAAATAAACATAAACCTAATCCTAAACATAAAAAAAACTAAAATATATAAACCTAAAAAAACCAAACTAAAAAAAATAAAATAAACCTAAATAAAATAAAAAATAAAAAAAAACTAAAATAAATTAAAATAAACTAAATAAAATACTAAAAATAATAAACCCTAAACCCTAAACCCTAAACCCTAAACCCTAAACTACTTAAACCCTAAACGCTAAACCCAAACCCTAAACCAAAACTAAACTCCTAAATTCTAAACCCTAAATTCTAAACCCTAAACAATAAAACCCTAAAATCGTAAACCCTAAATCCTAAACTAACTTCAAACAATAAACCCTAAACTCTAAAAACCCTATAGCCTAAACCCTAAACTAACCCAAAACCCTAAGCTAACCCTAAACACTAAACCCTTAACCTTAAATGCTAAAAACCCTAATCTTTAAACCATAACCCTTAAACCCAAACCCTAAACCCAAAAACCTTAAACCCTAAAACCCTAAATCCTAAACCCTAAACCCTCAACCATAAACTCTAAGCCCTAAAAACCTAAAACCTAAACCTAAACTAAATAAAATGTAAAAATAAAATAATTAAAAAAATGCAAGGATAAATAAAATAAATAAAATAAAATAAAATCAAAACTTAAACTAAAACCTAAACTTAAACCTAATAATAAAATAAATTAAAAAATGAAAATAAATTAAACTAAATTAAATAAAAATATAAACTAAACTAAAAAATAAAATAAACCTATGAATAAACAACTAAATAACATAAAAACTAAACATAAAATAAAGCTAAAATAAAATATAATAAAAACTAAAAAAATCTAAACCTAATATAAAAATAAAATACAACAACAACAACAACAAGCCTTAATCCCACTAGGTGGGGTCGGCTACATGAATCATTCGTCTCCATTATGTCCTATTATGTGTCAAATTCTCATTTAATTCAAGTATACTAAGATCATTTTTTATACATCTTAACCAAGTGTTTTTTGGTCTACCTCTACCTTTCTTAACATAAGGCAATGCATCTACCTACTGGGTCATCGGACGACATGTGGCCAAACCATCTAAGGCAACTCTCCTAATCTATCCACCACTAGAGCTACTCCAACTTTTCCCAACATACTCATTTTGCATTCTATCTCTAAGGGGTAAAGCCACTCATCCACGAGCATCCTCATCTCTCAGAACACTTAACTTAGTCTTATGTTTCTCTTTTATTGGCCAACATTCGCACCATAAGTCATTGTGTCTTACCACCATCTTATAAAATTTTCCCTTAAGTTTAAGTGGAACTTTTCTATCACATAATAATAGGCCGATGCATTCCTCCACTTTAACCATCCAACTTGAATTCTACTAATAATATATCCATCTATTTCACCATCATTTTGAACAATAGAGCCTAAATCTCAATTTCACTCTTATTAATGACTTGATCACCTAAAGTCACAACACTACCACTAACACTTCTACAACTAAAATTACACTCCATATATTCAGTTTTAGATCTGCTTAAACGAAAACCTTTAGACTCTAAAGTTGACCTCCATAATTCAAGTTTCTGTTGGACTCCATCTCTAGTCTTATCAAAATAAAGAATGTCATCAGTAAAAAGCATACACCAAGGTATATCTTCTTGTAAATGCCTCATAAGAACATCCATAACTAAAGTAAAAAAGATAAGGGCTTAATGTTGATCCTTGATGTAATCCAACTAAAATAGGAAAATATTTTGTCAATCCTCCTTATGTTTGGACACAAGTGATAGCTCTAGTATACATATCATTAATGACTTGAACATAACCAATATTAACTTCTTTCTATTCTAGAACTCTCCAAAAAACATATCTTGAGACTTTATCATAAGCTTTCTCTAAATTAATAAATATCATATGTAGATCCTTCTTACTTTCTCTATGCTTCTCCATCAAACCTCTTAACAAATGTATAGCATCCATAGTAGATCTACCCGGCATGAAACCAAACTGACAGAAATTTCATCACATCGTAACCTATGCTCAATTACTCTCTCCCATAATTTTAAGGTATGGCACATTAATTCCTCTATAATTTGCACACTCTTGTGCATCACCTTTATTCTTAAATATAGGAACCAACAAACTCTTTCTCCACTCATCGACATCTTTTAGTCTTTAAAATAACATTAAAAGATTTGTAAGCCAAGAAATTCCTTGATCTCCTAAACATTTCCACACTTCTATTGGAATATTATCCGGTCCTATTGCTTTTCCACATTTCATTTTGTTTAAAGCTTCACTAACTTCAGATTTACTAATGAAAAAATAAAATTCTATTTTGTTTAGGGTATTAAGGTTGCTAAAATCAATCACGATCCTTCATTGAAAAGTTTATTAAAATACGTCATCCACCTATTTTTCAATATCTTTTCTAAGAAAAGCACTTTATTATTTTCATCCTTAATACTCCTCACTTGAACTATATCTTTACTTCTCCTATCTCTTTTGGCTAACTTATACATACATCTTTCACCTTCTTTATTATCTAATCTATTGTATTAATCACTAAAAGCTAAATTTTGCATCATATATTGCTTTCTTAGAATCTCTACAGCCATTTTATATCTTTTCCAATTCTGAAGTTTTACATCTAAACCAAGTTTTATAACAATGCTTCTTATTTCTTATCTTTTCTTGCACACTCTGACTCCACCACCAACTATTCTTATTAAAAGAAGCTTTTCCTTTTGATTCTCCAAGCACATCTTTAACAACTTGTTTAATAGCACTTGATATTTTTTCCCACATAACGTTAGCTTCCTCATGAACATCCCAAACTTTAATTTGTTGTAGCTTTCTCTTAAAAATATTTTTATTTGTGTTTTTTAAGTGTCCCCATCTAATCCTAGGACAATAATTAAGTTTATTTTTTCTCTTACAACCTTTCATCTTAAAATCTAAAACTAATAGTCAATGTTGGGTACTTAAAATTTCACTTGGAATGACCTTACAATCTTTACAATCTAGACGATCTATTTTCCTTATCAAAAAATAATCAATCTGTGTTTTACTAGATCCATTTTTGTAAGTAATAATATGTTCATCTCTTTTCTTAAATAAAGTATTAGCAACTACAAAATCATAAGCTAAGGAAAAATATAATATAGTCCTACCTTCTTCATTAGTCACTAGAAATTCATAACCACCATGAATACTTTTAAAATATTCTACCACTCTACCAACATGTCCATTTAAATCTCCCCTAATAAATACTTTTTCTTCAAGAGGTATCTTTTGTATTAATTTCTCTAATTCATTCCAAAATTTTTCTTTTGAGCTTACCTCCAAACCTACTTGAGGAGCATAGACACTTATAACATTGATAATCTTAGTATCAACAATCTTTAAAGCTATAATTCTATCTCCACATCTATTAATACTTATAACATTATCCTTCAAACTTTTATCTATAGTCACACCACCATTTCTAGTTTGACTTTACCTAAATACCAAAGTTTAAAACTTAAACTATCAATCTCCTTGGCCTTCTCACCAACCCATTTAGTTTCTTGAACACATAAAATATTTATCTTTCTATGAACCATAATATCTATTAATTCCATTAATTTACGTAAGAGTACCTATATTCCAAGATCCTAACCTAATTCTAGTTTCATGGACTAACTTCTTTGCTCGTGATCCGCCCATAATGTGGGAACCCTTGCTTATTTAACACGCACCATGCAATGACTCTAGCACATTTTTCACTATATTCAAGCCATACATGCCGCTTCTAGGGGAAAGATAACACAATGATTTAAAGGATTCATGTCATGATTATTTCGACAAATTTTACGCTGGCTGTCGACTACCTAAAAAATATAAAAATAAAATAAACAAAATAAAATAAACCTAAACCTAAACTAAAATAAACTGAACTAAAATAAATAAAACTTGAACCTAAGCCTAAAATAAACTAAACCTAAACTAAAAAAAATAAAATAAACTAAAAATAAACCTAAATTTAAACTAAAAAATAAAACATAAAAATAAAACTAAAATAAAAACCTAAAACCAATACATAAAACAATAAAATAAAAACTTAAACCTAAACCTAAAAATAAAAACTGAACCAAAACTTAAAAAAAATAATAATAAAATTTAGCTAAAAAATAAACTTAAACCTAAAAAACAAAGTAAAATAAAAAACCGAAACCAAAATAAAAAAAACCTAATATAAATAAACGAAACAAAATAAAAAAACCTAAATAAAAATAAAATAATAAAATAAACTAAAATAAATTAATAATAAACTAAACAAGCTAAATAAACCTAGACATACTAGTTTACTAAAATTTTAAAAAAAAATCCTTAACCCTAAATCCTAAACCCTAAAACTACAACACAAAATGTATAACCCTAAACGCTAAACCCTAAAAAACCCTAAACCTTAACCCTAACCCTATCCCTAAACTCTAATAATAACTAACTAATAAACCTAAACCCTAAACATAACTAACCTAATAAATAACTATTTAATAATAAAACTAAACCTAATAACTAAACTAATAAGAACTAAACTAACTAAACAAAAACTAATAACTAATAAACTAAAACGAAGAGACTAACTAAATAACTAAGAAATAACTAATAATAATAACTTGCTAATAACTAAAACTAATAACTAAACTCTAATAAACTAACTATATCTAATAATAAACTAACTAAATAATAATAACCTAAACTAATAATAAAACTAAAAAAATAATAAAATAAAACTAAATAATTAATAATAAATCACACTAAACTAATAAACTAATAAAAAACTAAACTAAATAAAACTAATAACAAAATTAATAATTAAAAAAAACTAACCTAAAAAAACTAAATATTAAATAAAACCTAAATAAATAAACTAATCATAATAGTAACAAACAAACCTAATATACTAACTAATAATAATAAGCTAATAAAATAAACTAAACTAATAAACTAATTACTAATAATAATAAAAAATAAACTAAACTAAAAACTAACAATAACTAAAAAATATATAATAATAAAACCTAATCAAAAAAGCTAACTAAACTAAACTAAGATTAATAATAAACTAAATAATAAATAACTAAAACTAAACTAAACTAAACAATAAACTAACTAAACTAATAAATAAATAAAACAAAAACTAACCAATAATAATAACTAACACAATAATAAACTAATAATACCAAACTAACTAATATAATACATAGCAATACGTAACCGGAACGAAGTAACTAATAATAATTATAACTAAAACTAATAATAATAATAATAATTAAACTAAAAATAAATAACTAATAACTAAAATAAACTAATAAACTAATAATAATTATAACTAAAACTAATAATAATAAAAAACTAAAATAAACTAAACACTAAACCCCTAAACCTAGACTAATAAAACTAATAATAATAAAACTAATAATAACAAACTAAACTAAACTAAAATAACTAATACCTAAACTAATAAAACTAATAATAACTAAACCATAACTAAAAAAATTAATAAACCAATAACAAAATTAAACTAAAAATAACTAATAAAATCAAATAAACTTATAAATAATAAACTAATAAAACTAATAAACTAAAAACCTAATAATAACTAATAAAAAAAATTTAAACTAATAATAAACTCAATCAAACTAATAAAACTAAAACGAATAATAAATAACTAATAACCTAAAACTAATAAATAACTAATAAATAACTAATAAACTAATAATAATAAACTAATAAACTAATAAACTAACTAACTAATGAAATTAAACTAATTAATAAATTAACCTAAACTCTAATAAATAATAAACATTAAAATTAAACTAATAAACTAATAATAATGTAATAATAAATAATAAATAACTAACTCAAACTAAACCCTAAACTAAATTAATAAACCATAAAAAAGTAATAAAATAAACATAATAATAACTAAACCTTATAAACTAACTAATAACTAATAAGAAACTAATAATAATAATAATAACTAAAAAACAAAACTAACTAAATAACTAAACTATTAGTAACTAACTAATAAAATTAATAGTAACTAACTAAAAAAATTAATAGTAACTAACTAATAATAAACTAACAAACTAATAAACTAATAACTAAATAAAACAAAATCTAAATAACTAAACTAAATAACTAAACTAAAAAAACTAATAAATAAACTAATAATAATAATAATAAAACTAACTAATAAATAAACATAATAATAACTACACCTTATAAACTAATTAATAACTAATAAGAAACTAATAATAAAACTCCTAACTAAAAAAATTAATAGTAACTAACTAATAATAAACTAATAAACTAATAACTAAATAAAACAAAACTAATTAAATAACTAAACTAAATAACTTAACTAATAAACCTAATAAATAAACTAATAATAATAATAATAATAATAAAACTAAGTAATAATAATAAAATTAATAAAAATGAATAATAATAATAATACTAATAATAATAATAATAATAATAATTAATAACTAACTATCTAACTAAACTAATAAACTAATAATAATAAAACTAATAATTAACTTACTAATAAATAACTAAATAACTAAACCGTAAACCTTAAATAATTAAAAAAACTAAAAAATAATAATAAATTTAATAATAATAAACAAAAACTAATAATAATAATAATAATAAACCAACTAACTATAATAATAATAATAATAATAATAAACAATAAATAATTAATAATAACTAACAAAATACTCAACCATAAACTAAACTAAAAATAAAACTAATAATAATAATATAAACCCATAACTAAACAAATAAAACTAATTAACTAAACTAAAAAACTAATAAATAAACTAACAAAACAAAACAAATAAAACTAAAAACTAACTAAAACTAACTAAAACCTAAATAATAATAAAACCCTAAACTAATAATAATAACTACACTAAACAAATAACTAACTAAAAGTAATGAACTAATAAACTAACTAACTAAAAAACTAACTAACAAAACTAAACAAATTAATAAATAAACCTAAACTCTAATAAATAATAAACACTAAAACTAAAAAACTAATAATAATAATAATAATAAATAAGTAAATAAACAATAAAACTAAGCTCTAAACTAATAAATAATAAAAACTAACTAATAAATAAACATAAAAATAACTAAACCTAATAAACTAACTAATACTTAATAATAAACTAATAATTAAACACCTAAGTAAAAAAATTAATAATAACTAACTAATTAAAAACTAATAAACTAATAACTACGTAAAATAAAACTAACTAAATAACTAAACTAAATAACTAAACTAATAAACCTAATGAATAATCTAATAATAATAAAACTAACTAACAATAACTAAACTAAGAACAATTAGTAATAGTAATAATAATAACTAATAACTAACTAACTAAACTAATAAACTAATAATAAAAAACTAATAATAAACTAACTAATAAATTACTAAATAACTAAACCCTAAACTCTAACTAAATAAATAATCTAAATAATAATAATAAAACTAATAATAATAAACATAAACTAATAATATAATAATCTAAAAAAACTAATCTAAAATAAAACTAATAATAAACCAACTAACTAGATAAATAATAATAAGAATAAACAATAAATAACTAATAATACCTAATAAAAAAGTAAACCATAAACTAATCTAAAAAACTAATAATAATAAATTAATAAACCTAAACCCTTAACTAAACTAATAAAGCTAATAAACTAAACTAATAAACTAATAAATAAAATAACTAAACTAAACGAATAAAACTAAACCATTAACTAAAACTAACTAAAACCTAAATAATAATAAAACCATAAACTAATAATAATAACTAAGTAAACTAAATAAATAACTAACTAACTAATTTTAACTAAACTAACTAATAATAACTAATAAATAAACTAAAATAATCTAAACCCGAATAAACAAACTAACTAAATAAACTAACCAAATTAACTAATAAACTAAACCTAACTCCCCCCCCCCAAAGTAACCTAAAATAATAATAACTAAAATTATAACTAATAAATCTAAACTCATAACCTAACTAAAACTAAATTAACTAAACTAAACATAATACTAATAATAAATTAGTAATAACCAAAAACAAATAAAATCTAATAATAACAAATAAAAACTAAACCTAAAACCTAAACCCTAAAACTAAACTAAACCCTCTTATTGAGCGATTTCGGGATCCCTTGCATTCTTGGTGAGTTTTTGAGTGCTTTCTCTCTTGGTTTCCCTATAGATTATCAGCTTTGGGCCGATCTTGACATGTTCTTATCAGGATGCTACGACTCATGGCGTCGGCTTCTTCAAATCCATTGGGTAAATCCCATATGCCAATGGATCCCGCTAGGGCATTAGATTTTTTGTTAATATTGGTGATCCTTCTTTTAAAAATAAGATTTAGATACCTGTGACAATTCTCTCATTGTGTATAGTTCTATTTTGGTTCAAAATGTTGGTTTTTCTTTGGCTGGAAATTCTGTTCAGAATTTTGGTAATATGATATATGTTTCTAAGGGATTTGAATCTTATTTTAATCCTTTACATGAAGATTGTACTAAAAATTTGGATTATGCTTCTCTTGCTACTTTTGTGAATGAAGATTCGGAGGACACTCTTCGAATTTTGTTGGAAGGTAAAAATATAGATAATTGTCTTCTTAATAAAGCTATTCTTGTTCCTTCTTTCACTTCTGATTCTAAAATGCATACTATTTTTGATTTTCCTTAGTCTAATGTTGTGGATGATTCTGAATGCTCTTCTTTGAAATTGATAGCTTCTGTTGATCCCATGCCTTTTATAATAATACTAATTCATTTTTGGATGGAGATTTTTTAGAGAAAGGGAATGGTTATAAAATTGTTTACAAGAAGAAGAAAAAAGTGTTCACATTTATGCCCCTCACTTATTGAGGGTTACTCATTCCAAAGCTTCTTGGAAATAATCTCTCCTATACTTGGGAGGTTTTTGCTTTTAGCTGGTTTTTTCTTTGTTGGTTGAGCTTTTTCTGTGTGTTTTCTTGCTAGTTGGAGTATTGGCTTCTTGGCTAATTTTCCTCCTTCTGGCTTCCTATTTGTTGGGTTTTTTTGGTGCCCTTTGTCCCTAAACCTAAAGTAAATAAAACATAAAAATAAAATAAATAAAAATACCTAAACCTAAACAACATAAAAAGAATTAAAAAAATAAAAACCTAAACTAAAACCTAACTTAAACCTAAACCTAAACCAAAAAAAAATAAAATAAAATAAAAACTAAAATAAAATAAAATAAATAAAAACCTAAACTAAACTAAAAAATAAAATAAAGCTAAAAATTATAAACCTAAATAAATAAAAACTAAATGTAAGATAAAAATAAAATAAACCTAAAATAAAATAAAATATAAACTAAATAAAAACCCAAACCTAAAAAATAAATCTAAAAATAAAACCTAGAATAACCTGAACCTAAAATAAACAAAATAAAATAAATCTAAAGCTAAACTAAAATAAATAAAACCTAAATCAAAACCTAAAATAAACTAAACCTAAACCCTAAACTAAATAAAATAAAATAACCTAAAAATAAACCCAAACCTAAAGTAAAATATAAAACCAAAAAATAAACCTAAAATAAAAACCTAAAACCTAAACGAAAAAAAATAAAATAAATAACTAAACCTCAACGTAAAAATAAAAAATAAAATCGAAACCTAAAAAATAAAATAAAACTAAACTAAAAAATAAACACAAACCTAAACCTAAACAAAAAAAGCTAAAATAAAAAACATAAACTCAAATAAATAAACCTAAAATAAATAAACTAAACTAAATAAGAATAAAAAATAAATCTAAATGAAAATAAAAAATAAAATTAACTAAAATAAATAAAAAATAAACTAAATAAGCTTAAACTTATAGGTTTAATTAATTTTTTTTAAAAAACCTAAACCCTAAACCCTAAACCCTAAATAAATAAAAAATAAAAAAACCTTAACCTTAAACCCTAAACCCTAAACCTACAACCTTAAATCCTAAACCCTTAACCTTAAACTATAAAACCCTAAACTTTGAAACCTACACCTTAAAACCCTAAACCCTAAACCCTAAAACCTATAACCCTAAACCCTAAACCCTAAATTCTAAACCCTAAACCCCAAACCCTAAACCCTAAACCCTAAAAACCTCAACATAAACTAAATAAAATCTAAAGATAGCATAAATAAATAAACTTAAACATAAATAAAATAAAAAAATAAAATCGAATAAAAACCTAAACCTAAACCTAAACTTAAACATAAAAATAAAATAAAATAAAAAATAAAAACTAAAATACAATATAATAAATAAAAACCTAAACTAAATTAAAAAAATAAAATAAACCTAAAAATAAAAAACCTAAATAAAAAATTAAACTTCAAATAAAAATAAAATAAACCGAAAATAAAATAAAAACTTAAACCTAAAAATAAACCTAAAAATAAATAAAAAATAAAACCTAAAACCTAAGCTAAAAAAAATCTTAAACTTAAAATAAATAAAATTAAATAAACCAAACCTAAACTAAAATAAATAAAACCTAAACCTAAACCTAAAATAAACTAAACCTAAACCCTAAACTAAATAAAATAAAATAAACTAAAAATAAACCTAAACCTAAACTAAAAAATAAAATCTAAAAATAAACCTAAAATAAAAACTTAAAACGTAAACCTGAAAAATTAAAATAAAAACTAAAACCAAAATATAAAATAAAAAATAGAGCCTAAACCTAAAAAATAAGCATAAACCTAAACCTAAACCTAAAAAATAAACCAAAATAAAAAGACTAAACTAAAATAAATAAACTTTAAATAAATAAATAAAACAAAATAAAAATAAAAATAGACCTAAATAAAAATTAAAAATAAAATAAACTAAAATAAATAAAAAATAAACTAAATAACCTAAATAAACCTAAACCTACCAATTTACTAAGTTTAAAAAAACCCCTAAATCATAAACCCTAAACCTACAACCCTAAACCCTAAACCCTAAACCCTAAACTAACCCTAAACCTTAAACCCTAAACATTAAACCCTAAAACATAAACCCTAAAACCCTAAATCCTAAACCCTAAACTAACCCTAAAACCCTAAACCCTAAACCCTAAATCCTAAAAACCCTATACCCTAAAGCCTAAACCCTAAACCCTAAACCCTAAACATTAAACCCTAAACTTTATAGCCTAAACACTAAACCCTAAACCTTAAACACTAAACACTAAGACCCTAAACCCTAAATCGTAAACCCTAAAAACCTAAACTAAATAAAACCAAATAATAAAATAAATAAATTAGCCTAAACCAAAATAAAATAAAATAAATAAAATAAAATAAAAACCTAAACTAAAACTTAAACCTAAAAATAAAAATAAAATAAAATAAAAATAAAAATGAAAGAAAATAAAATAAATAAAAACCTAAACCTAAGAATAGAAAACCTAAATATAATAAAAACTAATTGTAAAATAAGAATAAAATAAACCTAAAATAGAATATAATAAAAACTAAATAAAAACTTAAATTAAAAAAAATAAACCTAAAAATAAAACCTAAAATAAATAAAAAATAAAACCAAAGCCCTAAACTAAAAAAAATAAAAACATAAAATTAAAATAAAATAAATAAAATATAATAAACCTAAGCTTAAACTAAAATGAACTAAACTAAAAAAAAATCAAACCTAAACCTAAAGTTAAAATAAACTAAACCTAAACCTAAACCTAAACTAAATAAAATAATATAAACTAAAAATAAACCAAAACCTAAATTAAAAAATAAAACCTAAAAATAAACCTAAAATAAAAACCTAAAACCTAAACCTAGAAAAATAAAATAAAAACCTAAAACTAAACCTAAAAAAAAGAAACCTAAACCTAAAAAGTAAAATAAAATTAAAATTCATTTAAAAAATAAAATTGAACTTAAAAATTAAACTAAAATAAAAATCCTTAACTACAATAAATAAACCTAAAATAAATTAACTAAACTAAATAAAAAATAAAGCTAAATAAAAATAAAAATTAAAAATAAACTCAAATAAATAAAAATAAACAAAATAAACTAAATAAACCCAAACCTACGAGTTTACTTAATTTAAAAAAAAATTCTAAAAACTAAATCCTAAACCCTAATCCCTAAACCCTAAACCTTGAACCCTAAACCCTAAAACTAACCTTAAACCCTAAACCCTAAACCTACAACCCTAAACCCTAAACCATAAACCAAAAAATCCTAAACCCTAAACCAAAAAATCCTAAACCCTAAACTCTAAACCCTAAACCTTAAACACTAAACCCTAAGCCCTAAACCCTAAACTCTAAACCTTAGACCCTAAACCCTAAAATTGTAAACTCTAAACCCTAAACCCTAAACTATAAAACCCTTAACCCTAAACCCTAAACCCTAAACCCTAAAACCCTTAATGCTAAACCCTAAACCCTAAATTCTAAACCCTAAACCCTAAAACCTACAACCCTAAATGATAAACCCTAAACCCTAAATGGTCCCTAAACCTAAAACCCTAAATTATCGTTAAACCCTAAGAATGGGCAAAACCTTGATGGCAGGAACATCACCATCAACTAGGCTTAGTCTAGATTTGGAGGTGGAGGTGAAGGCAGAGGTTACGGTTATCATAGTGGTGGTGGGCGATCTAGGGGTGCTAATCAATATGGAGGTGGTAGTCAGACCAATGGTGGTTATGGAGGTGGGAGGAGTGATGGAGGTTACACCTGTGGTGGTGGCGGAGGGAGAGATCGGGGATATGATGGCGGATCATGCTACTCGAGAGGCGAGAGAGGTTCTGATGGGAACTGGAGAAACTAAAGAACTGCCGATCCAATCTGTTGCTTATGGAACTATGTCTTTACATTAGAGATAATTCTACTTATCTAGGGTTTTTGATTTGCTCTACGGCTGCTTATTTTTTTTATCTATGTCATCGCTTGGGTCTTAGAAAACATGGGATTCTACTTGGTTCATGAAATTGAAAAGAAAAAATGTTGAGTCTGAATTTATTCTCTGTTAAAAAAAACCTTAAGCCCTTAACCCTAAAGTAAAACTTAAACCCTAAACCTAAAACCTAAACCCTAAACCCTAAACCCCAAACACTAAACCCTAAACCCTAAACCCTAAAAAGCTAAAAACTTAAACTAAAACTAAATAAAACCTAAAAATAAAATAAATAAATAAAAGTAAACCAAAATAAAATAAAATAAAAACATAAACTAAAACATAAACCTAAACTTAATTCTAAACCTAAAAAAGAAAATAAAATAAAAAATAAAAACTAAACTAAAATAAAATAAATAAAAAACCTAAACTAAAAAAATAAAACCTAAATAAAATAAAACTAAACCTAAAATAAAAAAAAAAATAAAATAAAAACTAAAATAAAACCTAAATAAAAATAAACCAAAAAAATAAAAAATAAAATAAACTAAACTAAAATAAACCTAAACCTAAACTAAAATAAATAAACTAAAATAATAAATAAAACCTAAACCTAAATCAATAAAATAAAATAAATAAAAATAAACCTAAACTAAACTAAAAAATAAAACCTAAAAATAAAATAAAAAATAAAACTCAACTAAAAAAATAAACCTAAACTTAAATAGTAAACTAAAATAAAAGACCTAAACTAAAATAAGTAAACATAAAATAAATAAACTAAACTAAATCAAAAAATTAACCTAAATTAAAATAATAAAAGAAAATAAACTTAAACCTACCAGTTTACATAATTTAAAAAAAAACCCTTAACCCTAAATCCTAAACCCTAAATCGTAAACCCTAAAATTAACCATAAAACCTATAACCTTAAGCCTACAACCCTAAATCTACAACCCTTAAACCCTAAACCCTAAAATACTAAACCCTAAATACTAAACATAAAACCCTAAACCCTAAAACCCTAAACCCTAAACCGTAAACCCTAAACCTTAAACCCTAAACCCTAAGCTAACCCTAAACCCTAAACTAACCCTAAACCCTAAGAATGGGCAGAACTTGATGGCAATAACATCACCATCAACAAGGATCAGTCTACATTTAGTGGAGGAGGCAAACGCGGAGGAGGTGAAGGTGAAGACAGCGGTTATTGCAGTGGTGGTTATGGAGGAGGAAGGAGCGACGGAGGTTACAACCATGGTGGTGGTAGAGGAAGAGATCTGGGATATGATGGTGAATCTCACTACTCAAGAGGCGGGGGTGGGTCTAATGAGAACTAGAGAAACTGAAGAATGACCAATCTAATCTACTGCTTATGAAACTATGTCTTTATAATAGAGATGGTTCTACTAATCTAGGGTTTTTGATTTGCTCTATGGGTGCTCATTTTTTATCTATGTCATCGCTTGTGTCTTAGAAAAGTTGGGGCACTACTTGGTTGATGAAATCAAAAAGGAAAAATGTTTAATTTGAATTTGTCCTCTATTAAAAAAACCTTAAACCCTAAACCTTAAACCCTATGAATGGCGTAACCATAACGATAGAACATCAACTAGGCCCACCCAGATCTAGTGGAGGTGAAGGTGGAGGTGGCATGTGGGTGGTGGGGATCTAGAGGTGCTAGTGGATATGGAGGTGGCAGTTGGAATAGTGGTGGCTATAGACACTGGAGGAGTGACGAAGGTTATAGACGTGCTGGTGGCAGAGGGAGAGATCGGGGATATAATGGCAGCTCCTGCTACTCGAGAGGTGGGGGTGGTTCTGATGGGAACTAAGGAAACTAAAGAATGATCAATTCAATCTACTTCTTGTTAAACTGGGTCTTTACATTAGAGACGGTTCTACTTATCTAGGGTTTTTGATTTGCTCTATGGGAGCTCAATTTTTATCTATGTCATTGCTTATGTCTTATAAAACTTGGGATGATACTTGGTTCATGAAATCAAAAAGAAGAAATGTTGAATATGAATTTGTTCTCTACTAAAAAAAAACTTTAAGCCCTAAACCCTAAACCCTAAACCTTAAACTAAAACTTAAACCTTAAACCAAAATCCTAAACCCTAAACCCTAAACCCCAAACCCTAAACCCCAAACCCTAAACCCTAAACCCTAAACTGAACCTAAACCCTAAACCCTAAACCTTAAACCCTAAAAAGCTAAAAACCTAAACCTAAATAAAATAAAACCAAAAAATAAAATAAAAAAAAAACTTAAACTAACATAAAATAAAAAATAAAAAAAATAAAAAATCATAAACTTAAACTTAACCCTAAACCTAAACCTAAACCTATAACTAAAAGGAAAATTAAATAAAAAATAAAAACTCAACTAAAATAAAATAAATAAAAACCTAGTCTAAACTAAAAAATAAATAACTTAAATAAAATAAAAACTAAACCTAAAATAAAAATAAAGTAAACCTAAAATAAAATAAAATAAAAACCTAAACCTAAAAAATAAACATAAAATAAAACTAAAAAATAAATAAAAAATTAAAATTAAACCCTAAACTAAAAAAAGCCTAAACCTAAAATAAAAATAAGATAAACAAACTAAAATAAACCTAAACCTAAACTAAAATAAACTAAACTAAAATAAATAAATCCTAAACATAAACCTAAACCTAAACCTAAATTAAATAAAATAAAATAAACTAAAAATAAACCTAAACCTAAACTAAAAAATAAAACCTAAAAATAAACCTAAATAAAAACCTAAAACCTAAACCTAAAAAAATAAAATAAAAACCTAAACCTAAACCTAAAAATAAAAAATAAAACTAAACCTATAAAATAAAATAAAAATAAAACTCAACTAAAAAATAAACCTAAACCTAAAAAATAAACTAAAATAAAAAACCAAAACTAAAATAAATAAACATAAAATACATAAACTAAACTAAATAAAAATAAAAAATAAACCTAAATAAAAAAAATAAAATAAACTCAAATAAATAAAAAATAAACTAAATAAACCAAAACCTACTAGTTTACTTAATTTAAGAGAAAAACCCTAAACTCTAAAACTAGCGTTAAACCCTAAACACTAAACCTACATCCTTAAATCGACAACACTAAACCATAAACCCTAAACCCCAAACCCTAACCCTAAACCTAAATCCTAAACTAACCCTAAACCTTAAGAATGTGCAGAACCTTGACGGTAAGAACATCACCGTCAACTAGACTCAGTCTAAATATGGTGGCGAAGGCGAAGGTAGAGGGGACGGTTATTGTAGTGGTGGTGGGGTATCTTGAGGTGCTGGTGGATATAGAGGTGGTGGTCAAAGCAATGTTGGTTATGGAGGTGGGAGGAACGACAGACGTTATAGCCTTGGTGGTGGTGGAGGTAGAGATCGGGGATATGATGGTGGATCATGCTACTTGAGAGGTGGGGGTGGTTTTGATGGGAGCTACAAAAACTGAAGAATGATCGATCCGATCTAATACTTATGGAACTATTTATATATAGTAGAGACAGTTCTACTTATCTATGGTTTTTGATTTGCTCTATGGGTGCTCATTTTTCATCTATGTCATCACTTATGTCTTAGAAAACTTGGGGTGCTACTTGGTTGATAAAATTGAAAAGAAAAAAAGATGAATCTAAATTTGTTCTCTATTAAAAAAACATTAAACCTTAAACTAAAACTTAAACCCTAAACCTAAAACCTAAACCCTAAACCCTAAACCCTAAACCATAAACCCTAAACCTAAAATATAAACCATAAACCCTAAACCCTAAACCATAAACCCTAAAAACTCTAAACCCTAAACACTAAACTGTATACCCTAAACCCTAAACTCTAAACCCTAAACCCTAAACCTTAAAGCCTAAAACCTTAAACACTAAACGCTAAACCCTAAATCCTAAAACCATAAACCCTAAACCATAAAACCTACAACCCTAAACCCTAAACCCCCAACCCTAAACCCTTAACCCTAATCCCTAAACTAACTCTAAACCCTAAACTCTAAACTAAGCCTAAACCCTAAACCCTAAAAATTGAATAAAGAGGTTCTTAGGAGTTGATTTAAAGAATGACCTAATCGTAACATAATTATGGTAGCTAAAGAAAATGTTTTCAAGAGTCTTTCTCTTGACTATTAGAGATTTGAATACCCTAAACCCTAACCCTAAATCATATTATAGTACCATATATTATAGTATAATGTAGCATCATATATTTGAGCATGTAGTGATGTGTTATTGGATGTTATAAGATGTTTTAAAATGCTTTAGTATATTATGGTATTGTGCCCTATAGTCTATATTAATATAAATAATAAAAATATTGATTTAATAAATTAGATGAAGAAATTTGTTAAATTTGAAATGGGAATAAGGTTATAGTACCAAAGTTGTGCTGCTCCACTTGTAGTCTAAAAAGAAAGATTATATGTTCAAAATAAATATTATATGTTGTAGCATAGTATAACATCATATATCATAATATATTATTCTATGCATTTTAAATTCCTTTAGTATTTTAAAATCATGCTTCACCTAGCATTATTTATAAAAATGTTGATTTAGACTTTAAAATGGTAGAATTGGCCATATTCATAATAGGTAGAGCATGGCATCATAATATATTATTCCAATTTAAAATATGTAAGTGATAATGACAAAAATATATAGTTTTTATTGTTTAGTCTAATTTTATGATTTTTTATCTTAAGCAATCCCTTGTGATGTGATATGCAATATAATATAATATAATATGTTATAGTGTATTATAATATAGGATGCCATAACATTGTGTAGCTTCATGCAAGATATAGATTGTGTATTACTACTTGTTGTTTAGCATATTTTAGTTTGTTATAGTATGATGTAGTAGTGTTTTACTAGTATAATTAATAAAAATATTTATTTATGATGATGGGATTTGGCCAAATTTAAGGTAAGCTTTAGGGAACATCATTATGTATGGTGTGTCTTTTAATCAAAAGAATGGAATTTTGCATCCAAAATAAATGTTCATTTTTCAACCAAATATTATAAATTTTTTGCTCAAAGTGATTCATTTTATGGTGTAATGTAAGATAATATATTTGAGCTAGAATCGACAACATCATTAGGTAATGCTTGATATCTTTGAAGACATGCTCACACTTTTCATCCCACTTGAACTTGGCATTCTTTTTGACAAGTGCTGAGAATGGCTAACATCTTCCTCGATAAGTTGGATATAAAGCATCTTAGATATGCCAGCCACCCTTGGAATGATCTGAGTTGAGTTAAACTTTTAAGGGGTGGCATTTCTAATATCACTTTGATCTTCTCTAGATCAATTTTGATTCCCTGGTGTCCGACAACAAACCCAAGGAATTTCCCTGAAGCTACTCCAAATGCACACTTCAGGGGGTTTATTTTGAGGTTAAATTATCTTTATTGTTCAAAAACTACTCTCAAGTCAGATAGATGGTATACATTTTCTCTACTTTTCACCACGAGATCATCGACAAAGCACTCAACTTGATGATGAATGAGTTAATCAAAATTTGAGCCATAGCCCACTGCTATGTAGCACCATCATTTTTAGTGTTGAAAGGCATGACCTTATAATAATAGATTCTGATCGGGGTTCTAAAAGCAGTGTTTTTTTCATCTGCATGGGCCATCTTTATTTGGTTATATCTAGATGGGCCATCCATGAAAGAGAAGACTGCATGAGATGAGGCAAAGTTCACCATTAGCTCCAGGATTGGCAACGAAAATTCATCTTTTGGACATGCCTTATTTAAATCCCTAAAATTGACATATATGTGAATTTGGCCCTTCTTTTTGTTAACTAGGATGATGTTGTCTAACCAGGTAGGGTATTTTTCTTTTCGGATGAAGCCAACATCAATCAATTTCTTGACTTCATAAATGACCAGTTGTTCTATGTCTAATCAAATGCGTCTACGAGCTTGCTTGATAGGGTTAGCAGTAGGCTCTATTGCTAGTTTATGGACCGCTATGTTTAGAGCCAATCTAGACATCTCTTCATAACTCCATGCAAAGTAGTCCCTAAATAAAGAACTAATGTATGTCGAGCGTGGATCTTCTTCAATTCCTAAGTTGATTTCCTTGAGCTCATCGATGGTTGAATTGGTCTTTTCTTTAAACTCTAGCGGTGAAACTTTGACATCAAGATCATCTAAATCATCTGAAGTTTCTAAGCATAGCTCCTCATATAAGTTAATGTGATTTGAAAAGAACCAATCAGATTACAAATGATTGGTGATGACTAAGCAGTAATTATCATCATCGACTGGACCCACTATATCAAATCCTAGTCTCAGTTTTGATTGAGAGCTTTTGCATTTGTTCTTCCATATTCTTTTGAAGTAGTCGGACATGTGCTTTGACCAAGTATGTGGGATTAACCCTTTCTTTGCTAAATTATGAACACAAGGCAAGTACCAATCAAAAGGTAATTCTATTAAATCTTCATATGAATCATCCTCAAGTTCTACATCAACTTTTTGACTTGAGGATGATGCTCCCAAAAAAAAACCTCTGAGTTTTCACTCTTATGGATGACTTAGGGGATTGCTTAACTATCAAACTCTCACTATTTTGTGAGGAAGGTGGGGTTAGAACTAAGGTTCACAACTGATGCCTAACTGTTTCACACATAGACTTGGATACACTTATACTCTGCTTTAGAGCCCGATCATCATCGCTATTTGGCTCAAGTGTCACCTCTAAGAGAATCTACTATTGAGAAGAGCTAGCTGGTGTGTTAATCATATCAGACTCATCCTATGAACTAGATTTTAAGTCTATATAGATAGAAGGTGTACTCCTGCTAGCAGGGATATATCTTCTATTGGGTGGCCAATAAAGAGATTTTCCACCTCTGGGATTGACTCAAAACTGGCCTCTTCCTCTGCCTAGTGGAGGTCAGGTCATCCTACCCATAGGTTCGAATGGAGTAATGAACTATGGGTGTAATATAATGTTAAGCTCCACTTCCTCTTCCAAGTCTATTTTCGCTCACTTTTATTTTTTTCATTTTCTCTTTTCTTTTCTTTTTCTTTTTCTCCTTCATTTTCTTTTTCTTTTTCTTTTTCAATTATTTTTAAACTTTGGCCAAGTTCGTGAGAATAGACTTGTTGATTTTGAGGGAGGTAGTAAGCCATATCCTCATATATGCCGACCTCGTGAACTATAAATGGCTTGAGTTCTCCTTTGACATAGTAGATGATCCCACCTCTCACAAACTTCATACACTTATGTAGAGAGGATGGAACTATGTTGTTCTCATGTATCCAGGTCTCCCAAGCAAAGCGTTCAAAGATGCATCCGAGTCTATAATGTGAAACTTGGCTTCGATCTTCCAATCATCTATCTCCAAGGGAAACACTATGGAGCCTAAGGCTGCTGACCTCACTTTGGAGTGGATTCAATCATCACATCTTAGACTTAGGAGTCTTCTAGAAACTAAGACTTCCTAGTCATAAGACACTTCTAACAGTAAACGCTAACTCCTAAAGACTTAGAAGGTTAACCATAGGATTTGGTAATGCCTTAGGGATTACGATAATCCACCTACCCTACAACACAAATCCAATCCATGTTCACCTTCTCAAACCAAACCTCAAGTTTAATTCAAACATCAAACTGAAATCCAAATCCAAACCCAAATTCTAAAACCAATTGAATGAAGCCCATGATCAAATCCAAACTTGAAACCCTTCCTAAGCCATATGACCTATCCCATGGACTTAGCCAAATCTTAATCCAAATCAATCCAAAATCAATTATTTTTCATATAATCAATTTATATCCTCAATCATCTTCCTGAATATAAATCAAATCTACATTCAAATTATCAAAAATAAATCAAATTATATCAAAACCCCTCCTAATCATATAACCTATCCCATGGACTTTGCAAAATCTTAATCCAAATCAAGTCTAACTCAATTGATTTTCTCACAAATCAATTATATTTTCAATCATCTTCATAAATTTAAATGAAATATACATTTAAATCATCAAAACTAAATCAAACCAAATCAAAATCCAAACCTAAGCCACATGACCTAACTCCATGGACTTAGCCAAATTCCTTCATTCCAAAATCCAAATTCAATTGATTTTCTCATTAATCAATCATACCTTCAATCATATTCAAAAATATAAATGAAATATATAGTCATCAAGCCAAACCAAAATCAACCCAAGTCAAACCCAACTTAACCCTTTTAACTTGAAATGTTCAAATGAACCAAAAACCATTTGAACCCAAGCTAATTGCAATTGTATATATATATATATATATATATATATATATATATATATATCCCAAATCCATATATAAACTCAACTAAATCCAAGTCAACCCAAAATCAAACCAAACCCAATTGGTCCACTTGACCCAAAGTGGCCAATTTGACCTATTTGAGCCAAGATTTAATCCTACCAAAATTAGATTGAACCAAGCCCATCAAAACCTCCCATCATGATTGTTGATCACCCTAGGTTGATCAATTATCACAAATTGGGTCAAACCAAGTCAAATTGGTCATTTAACCAAGTCAACCCTTAACCCATATGAACCTAATCTAGCCAAATTGCAACCTATGCCAAATCCCTTAAAACTAATAATTCATACCAAATCAAAATCAATATTTGAATATGACTTGACCTTCAATTGAGTCAAACCAAACCCAATTAGCCCTCTTGACTCAAGTTGACCAAATTGAGTAAAGGATCAAATTGGGTCAAATTAAAATATAAACCAAATTGATTGCAACCAATGGCTCAAGTTCATTCCAAATTGATTGTTGAACTTGACCAAAGCCATGATTTGACCCAATTGAACCCAATTGACCTACTTAGCCAAAATTGACATGAAGTTTCAACTTGGCCTAAAAAAAAAAGCCTACAATCATCTTCAATTGGTCAACTAAACCCAAACCAACACCCAACCCAAGCCAATTTGACCAAATTGGTCAACTTAACCCATTTGACTAAAATGAATTCAAATGAGACAAAATAAAATCTTTTCCAAACTAAACCAAACCATTTGAACCAAAACATCCCAAATGATCATATGAACTTGACCCAACCCTTAGTTTGACCCAATTTGACCAATTAGTCAACTTGACCCAACCTAACCCAATTTGATCTAAATGAGTCAAATTGAGCCAAACCTAACCAAATCAACTCCAATTTACTTAAAATTTGGGCTAACCCACTTTTGGATCATTTCAAATCTTCCTATATTAAATCCAATGCCAAATGATCATTCTACCCTTGGTTCAAGGGCATCACATGAGACAAATCGCCCATGTAAGTGATCATTTCCATTCCATGGCCACTTGGTACTCTCCCAAGGGGTAGTTAGGTCAGCCATGACACGTGGGAGGTGAAATCACCTCACCCTCCCCATTGGAGCATTTGAAACCCATAGGACACTCATGATTCCTCTTTGGTAGCCACCTTCACACTTTCAACCAACCAAGCAGAGTCAACTCACTTCCTCCCTGCCACCCATAACTCCCTGAGATGGCCGGATGTCTACTAGAAGCCAAACCCGATCGCACCATCTGATGAAGTTGAAGGGGGATATACCCCCTCATTTCCACTCAAACACACACAAAAATCATTCCTTAGAGCCCTAGCTACCCAATATGAACCACTAGAGCCATTCCCTAAGCTCTCATGCTCATTCCTCAATCAAAAAAATCCATTCCCATCTATCCCAAAATAGGACATTTTCATTTCTAACCTAACTTCCTCATTTCTCAATAAAACTTAAATTAATTTTGCACGCACCTTCCCTAAGCCTTGTTGAGCAAGAACGAATCATATCCTAAGCTTCCTGAGCACTAGAGGTGGGACTTCGATCAAAGCCAAAATCATCGCTTCATGGCATTCGAATAATGTCAAGGAATTGATCCAATTACTCAATAAGGCTCCAAGATCAAACTACCTCAATCATTCGAGCCACAGATCTTGAGCTCCGATAAAGTTTGCTTCTAAAAATGATCCTTAGGCAAAAGTGGGTTGGAGGTTTTTGAAGAAAACTTGCATTTCATGTGATCTTTACCCTTGGATCCCCTCTGATCGATGTTGTATGGGATCCTTTTGGATTTTATTTGAGCTTGGGTAAGGTCAGATCAAGTGACTAATGGAGGACAAACTCCATTCTCCCTTACTCGTGTGATGTTAGATCACGCATCATCCATTTCGCATGATCAGAGGGGACAGTTGAGATTAGATCCACTAGATCGATCTGATTCAATCTTATCATGCTGTGGGATTAATCATAGAGATCGACGGATGAGAAAGCACGCCACTAAATAAGTAATCAGTTTGATAAATTTTAAGCTAATCCCATCTGCCAATGGAAAGTGCATCGACATGGTGCCAATAAGATTAAGCTTAATTAATCATTTTTAATGCCTGAAACTTCTAAAAATCCAAAACCCTAAAGCCTAAACACTAAACCCTAACCCTAAACCATAAACCATAAAACTAACCCTAAACCCTAAATCCTAAACACTAAACTATAAACCCTAAACTATAAAACCTAAACCCTAAACTCTAAACCCAAAACCCTAAAAACCCAAAATCCTAAAGTCTAAAACCCTAAACGCTAACCCCAAACCATAAACCATAAAACCCTCAAACCCTAAACTGTAAAACCCTAAACCCTAAACCCTAAACCCTAAACTCTAAACCCTAAACCCTTAAAACCTAAAAACATACAACAACAACAACAACAACAATAACAAATAACAAGCATTATTAATTAGTACATGAATCCTTCATCTCCATTGTGTCCTATTATGTGTCAAATTCTCATTTAAATCAAGTATACTAAGATCATTTTTTATACATCTTAACCAAGTCTTCTTAGGTCTACCTTTACCTTTCTTAACATAAGGCAAATCTAATGCATCTACTCTCCTAATCGGGTCATCGGACGACCGATGCTTTATGTGGCAAACCATCTAAGGTGATTCCCTCTAATATTATCGACCACTGGAGCTACTCCAAATTTTTCCCGAATATATTCATTTTGCATTCTATCTCTAAGAGTAAAGCCACTCATCCACCTAAGCATCCTCATTCTGTAACACTTAACTTAGTCTTATGCTTCTCTTTTATTGGCCAACATTCTGCACCATAAGTCATTGCAGGTCTTACCACCATCTTGTAAAATTTTTCCTTAAGTTTAAGTGGAACTTTTCTATGACATAATAGGCCAGATGCATTCCTCCACTTCAACCATCCAACTTGAATTCTACTAATAACATCACCATCTATTTCACCATCATTTTGAACAATAGAGCCTAAATATCTGAAACGCTCACTATTATTAATGGCTTGTTCACCTAATGTCTCAACACTACCACTAGAACTTCTACAACTAAAATTACACTCCATATATTCAGTTCTAGATCTACTTAAATGAAAACCTTTAGACGCTAGAGTTGACCTCCATAATTCAAGTTTCTATTGGACTCCCTATCTAGTCTTATCAACAAGAAGAATGTCATCAGTAAAAAGCATACACCAAGGTACATCTTCTTGTAAATGCCGAGTAAGAACATCTATAACTAAAGTAAAAAGATAAGGGCTTAAAGCTGATCCTTGATGAGATTAAATTCACCTTATGAGGAACCATGTGGTGTTATAGCTTTTGGAATGCAAAGATTAAAGCTAGGAAATGCTTCTCAATGAGTGGATAATTAGCCTTAGCAGGGATTAGACAAAGGTTGAGGTAGTATAGTGCATTTTTTTCCCATCATCATTGGCTTGGGACAACAAAGCACCAAGGGAGTCATCTAACGTAGCAGTGTAAAGTATGAGAGGGTTGTCCAGGATAAGGGCTGCTAGAACCGGTGACATCATTAGGTAATACTTGATGTCTTTGAAGGCATGCTCACACTTGTCATCCCACTTGAACTTGGCATCCTTTTTGATAAGTGTTGAGAATGGCTGATATCTTTCCTGTAGGTTGGATATAAAGTGTCTTAGATATGCCAACCACCCTTAGAATGATCAAAGTTAAGTTAAACTTTTAGGCAATAGCATTTCTAATATCACCTTAATCTTCTCTAGATTAGTTTTGATTCTCTGGTATCAGACAATAAAGCCAAGGAATTTCTCTGAAGTTACTCCGAATGCACACTTTAGGGGATCATTTTGAGGTTAAATTATCTTAACTATTTAAAAACTACTCTCAAGTCAAAGAGATGTTCTTCCTATTCTCTACTTTTGACCATGAGATCATTGACATAGCACTTGATTTGATGATGAATGAGTTCATTGAAGATTCAAGACATAGCTAACTGGTATATTGCATTGACATTTTTAAGGCTGAGAGGCATGACCTTATAGCAATAGATTCTGATAGGGGTTCTGAAAGTAGTGTTTCTTTCATCTTCAGGGGCCATCTTTATTTGGTTATATATAGATAAGCCATCCATAAAAGAGAAGACTACGTGAGATGAGGCAATGTCCACAATGAGCTTTTGGATTGGTAGTGGTAATTCATCTTTTTGACATGCCTTATTTAAATCCATAAAATCAACACATATATGAATTTGGCCATTCTTTTCTTAACTTGGATGACTAACAACTGTGTAGGTATTTTTCTTCCTGATGAAGCTAACATCAATCGCTTTCTTGACATCATAAATAACATATTTTTTATCTACTCACATACACCTAGAAGCTTGCTTGGGTTAGAAAGGCTCTATTATTAGGTTATGGATCATTACATGGGAGCCAATCCAGGCATCTCTTAATAACTCCATGCTAAGCAGTCCTTAAACTCAGTTAATAGCCTAACTAAGTCATTAGTTTTAATTTCATTCAACAAAGGATTGATGTATGTCGGGCGTGGATGTCCTTCAGCTCCTAAGTTGATTTCCTTGAGCTCGTCGACAGTTGACTTGATCTCTTCTTTGAACTCTGACGGTGCATTTTTGACTTCAAAATCATCTGGATCATATAAAATTTTTAAGCATAGCTCCTAATATGACTTAAGATGATTTTAACAGAACCTATCAGATTCCAAATGATTGGTGATGACTAAGTAGTAATCATCATCATAGACTGGATCCACTGTTTGAAATTCTAGTCTCGGTCTTGATTAAGAGCTTTTGCATTTATTCTTCCATATTCATTCAAAGTAGTCTGACCTGTGCTCTATGTCTTTACACCTGTGGATGACTTAAGGGCTTCCATAACTACCAAACCCTCAGCTTTTTAAGAGGAAAGTGGGGTTAGAGCTAAGTGTTGACCTCATTTTTAGAAGACATCATTTTAGTAATAAAATGATATCAAGTTCAAATGAGGATTTCCTACTTCCAAATTCAAAGTCAAACCTAAAGTCAACTCTAGTCAACCTAAAGTTTACTTAAGTGGGCCCATAAAAAAAAGTCAACCCACTAAAATTTGACTAAATGAAAACACCAAAAATATTCCAAAATATCAAATAAATATTTGTGATCATAATAACAAAGAAATTTGATTTTATTAAGGCCTATATTATGTAAATTAAATTCCTTAAATCAAAATTACTTAAATAGGCTACATTGAACTCAAACCCAAGGAAAATTGAAATAAACCCAAGATGATTGTCTTAAATCATTTGGAGATGATGATAGGACACAACCCAATTTCCCATTGGATGTAATTGGGTCAAATAAGTCATTTGACCCATGTGAAATCAAGATTGGGTTAAGTGTTTTAAATAAAAGGAAATTAATGGGGAAACAATTAAAATGTTTTAGGTACCTTGATTAACTCCTAATAAAAACCCTTAAATTACTTCATGCTAAGATCCAAAGGGGAAGAAGCCCAATGCAAAGTCAAAGGGAAGAATGCATAATTCCTTTTGCCCTCATCACCTCCCCACCTCTTCCTCAAAGGACACATGTAATTCAAAGAGAAATGAGATAGCAAGATTCCAAGCTATCTCCATACTTCTAGCAAACCAAGGGGGAGAGGAAATAAAGTGCATAAGAGCTTCGAACATATAGGAAACCAAGCATAGACATTTCCCCAAGGAGAATTAAGCCACATACATCCTCACACGTCCAAATAGAAGCAAAATGAAATCTCCCCCTCCCTCCAAGTGCTCTCAACCATTGTGAACCATCAAAACCAAAAATCCAATCCAAGGCTTGGTCTAGAGATCAAACTACAAGGAATTGGCTCAATTTCATTGGCACAAGGCTTTCTCTTGAAGAAACGAAGCTATTGGAATCGATTTCAACTTTTGAAACTCTCTAAATCAAGGTATGCCATTGATGACCCCTCTTTTTCTTCAAAGCTTTCATCCTTGATCATTTTTTCTAAAAGGCTTGTCCTCCAGTGGGATCAAGCCGTATGGATTGAAAGAAGACCTTTAAATCAAGCAATTTCATTACCTATATCAAAAGATGTTAACCAAAAATCATGGACCGTCCTCGGCTCCCATGGGGTTCGGGGAGACGAAATCGGGACCGTTCGTTTCTTTTAAAAGAAATGGACAGTCTAGATCTAGGCATATAATTTGATTAAATCTTTTAAGAATCACGAGAATGATCTGGACTGTCCGATACATGATCGGACGGCCTAGAATTGTCCCATGAGATCAACCCACGCGTGACACGGGGTCCGCACATCGCACGACACACATCTTGATTCCGCAGAACCACAGGATCAAGAAGGACCATCCGATCTCTAATTAGACGGTCCGACACTGATCCCGCTCATTTTAATGAAACCACGTGGGACCGGCTCACTTAAAAGCCGTTAAAATCATTAATATTAGTTAAATAATGGTTTTAATTAATTAATTAAAAACCTAAAAACTTCAAAAAATCATATAAAATCATAGAAAAATCCGAAAAATACAAATAAAAACTCAATGGATTAGTCTTGATGAGAGGAATCCATAAAAATTAAAATCCCTAATTTGTATTAGGTACTTTTTCCTTAATTTAAGTTTAATTGAAAAACATTAAACCCTAATTACTCTCAAATTAATAATCCAATCAATTAGAAACTTTGGGGAAATGAAATTAAGCATAAAACATACCTTAGGTAAATTTTTGGGGATTTAATTCTCTGAATTCAAATGAAATTGTAATTTTTTGTGTATTAACCTTTAAATTAATTAAATTAATTATGCTTTAATAAAATAATTAGAAAACTTTAATCTAATAATCTTAAATCAATATAATGAACATCAAAATATTAACTAAACCTAATCAAATCTATATGAACCTAATAAGTCACTAATTAATTTAATTTGGTAATTAAAAGAATTAAATAATTCAATTAAATGACTTGAACTTAATTAAATCATAATAAATCAACTAGTTAACCAAAAATTATAAATAAACCCTCATTGGAAAGGTATTTCAGTGAAGAATAAGTTAAAAATAAAGTCTATTAATGAATCGTAATAAATTTGGCTTAATGGACGTTTTAATCAAAATAATTAGAACCTTAATTACACCCTAATTACATCTCTAATTAAGTTGAAACTTTAGAAACATAAGATTGGCATGTAACCCCACTTGGCATAATTATCTCAAACCCAATTGGTCTATAAATTTGGAATTCTTGATTTTCCAAATCTCTATGTCAATATGAACTAAATAATAATTAAGAATAATCATTAATTCTTTGAATCGACAAATAAATTGAACTAATCTTAAATAAACATGATAAATACAAAGGGTAATTCATCAAAACTTTCTTAGTCAAAGAATTTAGTCAAATAATAAAATTTTAAGAAAATCAATACTTAATGAAATTCAAACGTAATTAAACAACTTAAGTTAAATTTAATAAAACCATTCATCCTTAATGAATTTAAATAATGAACTTAAAACCTAGATTAATCAAATCAGATCAAGTAATTAACCTAAGTACTTTAGGTTAAGAATAATCTATGAACAAACCTGAGGTATTTATTCATATTCATAAATTTAAACCTTAAGCTTACAAATCCATGTTTTAATCTCTTAAGTTAAATTGAATGAAATCAAACTTAAATCAAACTCTTTAAATTAACATAAGCCAAATCAATTGAAATCCATATAAATTAATTCAAAATAAAATAAGTCAAACAAATTAAATAAAATAAAGCAATTCAAACAAATGAAATAACATAAATCAAATCCAAACATAAATAAAATCAAAAGGATTAATTAAAATACATAATGATTTTAGTTAGCCTTTTGGAAACCTCATTAGGATTTAGGATGCGGAATAAAGTGAGTTTCACCTAAAAATGAAATTCATTCTATTTCTCATTCTTGAAAACTTATACAACTTTAATCACATAAAATGAACATAAAAGTGGAAATTAAATCATTAAGTCATTTGAATTGAAACCAACCAATGGTAAAATTAAACCAATTCAAACTTCAAACTTCAAACTTAAACTTAAAGGCCTACCAAAGACTTACCACACAAACCCACTTCTACACTAGATTACTTGATTACGCCAGATCTAGGTTAGATTATTCTGTGATTTTCTTTTAATCTCCTGTGATATATTATGATGTGCTTCACATGTCTGTGTAGTGTATTGCTTTAGACTGGATTCCTAGGCTTGTTTGTTTATTAGACTGGATGTTGGGGCGTTCTTCCTAGATTTAGCATTACTTTCTGCAGGGGACTATGTTAAAGGGATCGTGTAATAAAAAAAATCATAAAATTGTTCTTTGCTTGCAGTTGCTAAAAATCCCTTAAAAAATAGACTATAGGACAGGTGGGCTTGGCAAGCAACTAATGCTAAGCCCATATGTTTGTGAAATATAAATTGCTTTGTGTGTTGTGTGTATTTCCTAACATCTGTTTTGCAGGTCTTAGGATTTTCTTTGAATTTTCAATGTAAACTTGAGCTTAGAATTAGGTTAGGATCTATGGGGTCTAGGATTAGCAGGAGCTAACCGGAGATGGTGCGGTGGTCCCACTGGAGCTCGATGGATGTCCACGAAGAAGGAGACTTTCACGGAAAGAAGACCCATCGATCTGAACTTGTAGTTCTAGGCGGTTGTATAAGAGAACTTCGGCCCAATTTTCTTTCTTAGGGGTATAGCGAGCATTTTGCATTGGCCTTTTCCTTATATAATTTAATTTGGCTTAATTTATTTAGGGTGCGTAATAGAAATAGCATGTTTTTCTTAGGTTTCTTTCTGTGCTATGTTTGTGCTGTGATGTATGCCTAGACATAAGCTCATAAGATAAACTAAATTTTATACCCAACTAAATCAATTGAAACATAAAAAAAAAAACACAACTCATAATCTTCATACAAAAGCCTAGGTATTAAAGCAAGATAAAATATCTAGCAACCCCTTAGCTGGATGTTTTAATATCATGCATAATCATATTATTTCACTATTAGTTAATGAAGGACTTCCATCCTTGTCAAAAAACCTGGGCTTGACCTTTGAGAGCCTATGCTGGAAGTACACCTTCTTCTATTCTGATTTGGCCCATAATCTATTTCTAATTATGTGCATTAGGCAAAAATTTTTATTTTTATGGCCTAAAATGAATATTGAGTCAAAAAAATTATAAAAATCTAAAAAATGTGCATTAGTTAGGTACATCTTCGTACCCCAAATAATCTTAGGGGTTAGGGAGTAAGTCTTGGTTCATAGATTTCTTTTCTAAAATTGCAATAGCCTGGCCATCTTGCATTCATATGACTTAGCCTCATGGTTTTAAAATGCGCTTAGGTAGTGTTAGCTGGTAGCCTTTTCCAAGCAGGTTATAAGTCCAGAAGAGTCAAGGATAGGTTAGTTCCTTCAAGTGAAGAGAATGACCAATGATTCCCAAGAATAGAATTAGGTCGAGCATCTGACATGTGTCAGAAGCACCTGTAGACTAGGTTTAAAAGCATCCTTTTAGGAGTAAGTCTTCAACCCTAGCCATTTCTATAGTCTTGTGCTGCTAGAATCTAAGTCCTAGATTTCTAAGAAAATGATAACTTGAATTTTAAAATTAAATCCCAAATTTGAAGCCCAATCATAGGATAGATGAAATGTCTACTGAGCATCCCAATATAAATAGACATTTCCTACTCTTTTCCATTTAACTCTTAAAAAAATAACTCTCTCCAATTTGGACCTCTCCCAATTGAATTTCCAAAAATCAATCCTTTGAAAGCTACCTTAGTAATCTTTAGGAATAACCACTTATTTCTTTAATCGAGAGTATTCTTAGGAAGAGACCCTTCCTAAGATATAAGTAACTATAAAGGCTTGCCTTTATAGAGAACCATGATCCCAGAATAAAATTGACCTTGTTCTACTCTTCCATGTAGTTCAAGAGAAATTACTCTGGTACACGAAAGACCCATTAGCCTTAGGAGTCTTTTATTGAAATGATTGAATCCATTACAGGAGAGCATGTTTATCTTTCAAGATAATATGTTTATTCTTTAATGTTGTATTTGATCATCTAATTAAAATATTTCTAAACTCTATGTGGTGTCATTTCTTTTCTGTATTCCAAAGAGAAAAGAGAACCAACACTAAGGTTCCCAACTAATGCCTAACTATTTAACATAAACACTTGGATACACTTACGCTTTGCTTTGAAGCCCGATCTTCATCACTATCTAGCTTAACTATCACCTCCAAGGGAATCTACTACTGAGAAGAGCTGGCTAGTGTGCTAAATATATAAGACACATCCTATGAACAAGATTCTAATTCTATATGGATAATAGGTGTACTCCTGGTAGTTAGGACATATCTTCTATTAGGTGGCTAATAATGAGGTTTTCCACCCTTGGGACTACCTCTGAATTGGCCTCTTCCTCTTCCTACTGGAGTTTAGGTAGTCCTACCCATATGTTCAAATAGAGTAATGAACTGTGGGTGGAATCTAATGTCAAGCTTCGCTTCCTCCTCCAAGTTTATTTCCCCTCCCTTTTATTTTCTTTTTCATTTTCTTTGTTCTTTTCTTTTTTTCCTTTTCTCTATTTTTTCTTTTTCTTTTTCTTTTTCTTTTATTTTAAAACTTTGACCAAGTTCATGAGAATAGACTTATTGATTTTGAGGGAGGTAGTAAGTCACATCCTCATATATGCTGATCTCGTGAATTATAAATCGCTTGAGATCTCTTTTGACACAATAGACTATCCCACCTCTCACGAACTTCATACACCGAGAGAGATGGAACTATGTTGTTCTCATGTATCCATGGTCTCCCAAGCAAAGCTGAAAGATGTATCCGAGTCTATAATGTGAAAATTGGCTTCTGTCTTCCAATCATCTATCTCCAAAAGTAACACTATGGAGGCCGCTGACTAAGGCCTCTGACCTCACTTTGGAGTGCAATTCAATCTACCCATCTTAGACTTAGGAATCTTCTAGACACAAATACTTCCCTAGTCAAAAGACACTTCTAACAATTAGGTAAACACTTAACCTAAGACAAAAGACTTAGAAGGGTTAATCATAAGATTAGGTTATGCTTTAGGGATTAGGATAATCCACCTAGCCAACAACCCAAATCGAATCCATGTTTACCTTCTCAAACCAAACCTCAATTTTAATTCAAACATCAAATTCAAATCTAAATCAAAACCCAAATTCAAAAACCAAATGATTGAAGCCCATGATCAAATCCAAACGTGAAACCCTTCCTAAGCCATATGACCTATCCCATGGACTTATCCATATCTTAATCCAAATCAATCCAAAATCAATTTATATCTTTAATCGTCTTCTTAAATATATATCAAATCTACATTCAAAAATTCAAAACTTAATCGAACTTAATCAAATTAAATCAAAACCCTTCCTAAGCCATATGACATATCCCATGGACTTAGCCAAATCTTAATCCGAATCAAGTCAAAGTCAATTGATTTTATCACAATTCAATCATAATTGCAATTATCTTCACAAATTTAAATGAAATATACATTTAAGTCAACAAAAATAAATCAAACCAAAGCAAAATCCAAACTTAAGCCACATGATCCAACTCTATGGACTTAGCCAAATTCCTTCATTCCAAAACCCAAATTCAATTGATTTTCTCATGAATCAATCATACCTTCAATTATATTCACAAATATAAATGAAATCTATAATCATCAAGCCGAACCAAAATCAACCCAAGTCAAACCCAACTTAACCCTTATGACTTAAATTGTTCGAATGAACCAAAGCTAATTGTAATTGAATTTATATATCAATCCCAAATCCATATATAAACTCAACTAAATCAAACTCAACCCAAAATCAAGCTAATTAAACCAAATTGGTCCACTTGACCTAAAGTGGCCAATTTGACCTATTTGAGCCAAGTTCTAATCAATTGATTGAACCAAGCCCATCAAAACCTCATCATGATTGTTGATCAACCTAGTTGATCAATTGTCACAAATTAGGTCAAACCAAGTCAACTTGGTCATTTGGCCAAGTCAACCCTTAACCTATATGAACCCAAACTAGCCAAATTGCAATCTAAGACAAATCCCTTGAAACTAATGATTCATACCAAATCAAAACCAATATTTGAATATGACTTGACATTCAATTGATTCAAACCAAACCCAATTGGCCCGCTTGACCTAAGTTGACCCAAATTGACCTAAAAGACCAAATTGGGTCAAATCAATATATAAAACAAATTTATTGCAACCAATGGCTCAAGTTCATTCCAAATTGATTATTGAACTTGACCAAAGTCATGATTGGACCCAACTGAACCCAATTGACCTACTTAGCCCAAATTGACCAAAAGGGTCAACTCAGCCTAAATCAAAACTAAATCCAAATTAATTGAAACCAAAGCCTACAATCATCTTCAATTGGTCAACTAAACCCAAACCAACTCCCCACCCATACTGATTTGGCTAATTTGGTCATATTGGTCAACTTAACCCATTTGACCAAGATCGATTCAAATGAGCCAAAATCAAATCTAAGCCAAACTAAATGAAACCAATTGAACCAAAACATCCCAAATAATCATATGAACTTAGCCCAGCCCTTGGTTTGACCAAATTTGACCAATTGGTCAACTTGACGGAACCTAACCTAATTTGACCTAAATGAGTCAAATTGAGCCGAACCTAACCAAATAAACTCCATTTGACTTGAAATTTGGCCTAACCCACTTTTGGCTCATTTTAAATTTGCCCAAATCAAATCCAATACCAAATGATCATTCTACCCTTGGGTCAGGGGCATCACATGAGACAAATAACCCATGTAAGTGGTCATTTCCATTCTTTGGCCACTTGGTACTCTCCCAATGGTCCACCTAGGAACCTAGGACATTGCCCAACCTGACCCAAGGGGTGGTCGGGTTAGCCATGACCCATGGGAGGTGAAATCACCTCACCCTCCCCATTGGGGCATTTGAAACCCATAGGACACCTCTGATTCCTCTTTGGAAACCACCTCCACACCTTCAACAAACTAAGCCGACCATCTCACCTCATCCCTACAACCCACCACTCCCTGAGATTATCGGATGACCCTTAGAAGCCAAACACGATCCCACCGTTCGATCAAGATGAAGGGGGGGGGGTGCATACCCTCTCATTTCCACTCAAACACACACAAAAATAATTTCTCAGAGCCCTAGCTACCCAACACGAGCCCCTAGAAACATTCTTTAAGCCCCTAAGCTCATTCCTCGATCAAAAAATGCCATTCCCGTCCATACCAAAATAAGACGTTCCCATTTTTGACCTAACTTCCCCATTTCTCCATCAAAATCAAATTAACTTTGCACACATCTTACTCAAGCCTCGTCGAGCAAGAATGAATTATCTCCCAAGCTTCTCGAGCACCAGAGGTGTGACTTTGATCAAAGCTGAGCATCAAATCAACGGTTCATGGCCTTTTGAGTGAACATCAAAGATATGATCCAATTGCTGCTCAACAGGGATTTATCTCCACTAGATGAATCTTCCTTAATCATTTGGACTGCCAGTCTTGAGCTCTGGTGAGGTATGCTTCCAAAACTGATCCTTAGGAAAAAATGGGTTGGAGCTTTTTGAAGAAAACTTGCATCTCGTGTGATCTTGACCATTAGATCCCCTTCGATTGACTCGGATCAAGTGAGCAATGGTGGACAGACTTCATTCTCCCTCACTTGCGTGATGTTTGATCATGTACAGTCTATTCCACATGATTGAAATGGACGGTTGTGATTAGATCAGCTAGATCAATCTGATTTAATCCTATTAAGCTGTGGGATTAATCCATAGTTGTTTGCTCTTATATTGGATGACGGACGAGAAAGCATGTCCGACGGACGAGAAAGCGGGTCTTCTACCGCCACGTAGGTGTTGAGTCGGATAAGTTTTAAGTAGCCAATCCCTTAGCACCACGTGGAAAATGCACCGTGTAGCGTGCCATGTGGAAAGCGCACCGAGTCTATGCACCACGTGGAGCCAATAGGATTAAGCTTTAATTAGGCTTAATTAATCATTTTTAATGGCTAAAACTTCTAAAAATCATAAAAAATCATAGAGAAATAAAAAATGCAAATAAATGCTCAGTTTAAAGGTATTTTAGAGGAGAATTATTTTAAAATGATATTAATTAATTTTGAACAGTAATTAAGGTTTAATTATAAAATTAATTAGCTTAATTACTCCTTAATTACTTGAGCAATTAATCTAAATTTTGTGGGTTAATTTAATGGGATGACCTCTGCCTCCCATGATTTTCTTGGGATTTATTGCTCAATTAAGAAAATTTACTAATTAAAACTTAACTACTCTTTTAAGTTAATTAATGATTAATTAATCCCATGATTAGTAACAAATTGGTTAATTAAGTTTATTAGTCATTGTTCAACAGTAATTGAACTAAGGAATACGGTTGGGACCCCTTTCACTAAGTTCATTTCATCCTTTTTGAAAATGAAATTAATTAATATTTAACTAATTAATTAAATCACTTAATCAAATTGAAATCATAATCACATCGCGACCTTAATTAATTAAATCATGGGGGTAGATCTTTAAGTGTTTAATAACTTAAATGAGTTTAATGAAATTATGGTTAGTCCACATGTGTGGGAAAACCATAAGCGTAATTAATTAAGTCCCTTAATCTAATTAACTATTAATCATGAGCCAATTGCATTAGGCCTCTTTTATTTCCTAGGATCATTGCAAGTTTATTTTCCATGCATATCATGCTGGCTCATAATTATTTAGTTAATTACTTTAAGGTGACATAAGAAAGGGTAATTAATTCATCTAATTAAGGGTTCAACTTAATTAACCCATAAAATCAACTTAGTTACATTTCCTTAAATTATATTAAATCACTAATGTTGGAATGGGTTTAAAACAATAAGTGATGATTTCTCTTCTCCCCTTTAAATAAATTCAAATCCAAAATTTAATTAATAAAGAAGCTTTGGTTCGCTTTAAATAATCTTATTTGATTTGATTGTCCTTAAGAACTAGTTTGGTTGAATGAATCACATGCTTATATTTGATTGTCCTCTTTCCAATCATGTTAAATTTGGTATGTCATTTCAATTCAAGCACCACCTTTTGAAAATCGAGTAAAATTAAATGGATTTTTTTATGTAAGCTTGCATGTGTTGATTTAATTTAATATATGAGTGGCTATTATCACTATTAAATCCAAATGTATTTTTCAAAAACTTATAAATGAATAATAATATGTGTTATGATGCTAGTTATAAATACAAAAGAAATGCATGTGCTTATAGCTTAAGTGTATGAATGTTGAGTTCTCTTTCCTCTATTCATATGTTGATTTATATAAGATTGAATGCTAATGGGAATATAGTCTGGACATCCGGGGAACACAAGGCTTTAGCTAGCCCCAAGGAGGTCATTTCATTACCTCACTTCCTTGGATTGTTACTTGGTTGATGAAATCAAAATGAAGAAATGTTGAATTTGAATTTGTTCTCTATTGAAAATATTAAAATAAAAAAATAAAAAAAACAAAAACCCTAAACTAAAACCTAAACGCTAAACAAAAACCTAAACCCTAAACCCTAAAACCCTAAACCCTAAACCCTAAACCCTTAAACCAAAACCTAAAGTATATAAAACCTAAAAATAAAATAAATAAATAAAACATAAACTTAAATAAAATAAAATAAAAACCTAAACTAAAACTTAAACCTAAACCTAAACCTAAAAAGAAAATCAATTAAAAAAATAAAAACTAAACTAAAATAAAAGAAATAAAAACCTAAACTAATCTAAAAAAATAAAATACACATAAAATTAAAAAACCTAAATAAAATAAAAACTAAACATAAAATAAAAATAAAATAAAACCTAAAATAAAAAAATAAAACTAAATAAAACATAACCTAAAAATTAAAATAAATAAAAATTAAAACATAAACCTTAAGTGACAAAACCTAAACTATATAAATAAAATTAGACAAACATAAACCTAAACTAAAATAAATTAAAAGAATAAATAAAACCTAAACCTAAACTTAATTTAAAATACCAAACCCTAAACTAAAATAAATATAATAAACTAAAATTAAACCTAAACCTAAACTAAAACCTAAAATAAAAAAATACTTAAACCTAAAAATAAAATAAAAAACCTATGCTAAACCTAAAATCAAAGAAAACCTTAACCTAAAATAAAATAAAATTAAAACAAAACAAAAATATACATTAAGGACCTAAAATAAACTAAAATATATAAACCTAAAATAAATAAACTAAACTAATATAAATAAAATAAACCTAAATAAAATATAAAATAAAATAAACAAAATAAATAAAAATAACTACATAAACTAAATAAACTTAAACCTGGGTTTGCTTTTTTTTTTAAGATCCTAAACCCTGACCCTAAAACTAACAGATCTCACAAAACCTGGGCACTGACCCTACCACAAAGGCCTGACCCTGATGCTGGGCTAAATACTTTACTGAGCCCTAGGCTGACCCTAAGCCAGGCTGAGGCATTGGGCCCTAAACAGGCCACTGGGCCTGACCCTGGGCCACAGGCCCTAAAACCCTACCCTAAACCCTAAACTTAGAAACCTAAAACCTGACCTAAACTAAATAAACCTATGTATACTGAGCCTAAATAAAATAAAACCTAAATGACCTAAATCTAAACCTAAAATAAAGATAAAATAACAAAAGACACTAAAATTAAATAAATAAACTTAAACTAAACTAAAAATAATATAAACCTAAGAATAAAATGCTAAAAGATAAAAATAAAATTAAATAAAATAAAATAAACCTAAAATAAAACTAAATAAAACCTAAACTCAAAATTATTCTAAAGATAAATAAAAATTAAAATACTAAACTAAGAAAATAAACTTAAAATAAAATAAAATAAACAAAATAAAATAAACTAAACTAAATTAAACTAAACAAATAAATAAAACCCAAACCTAAACTAAACAAAATAAAATAAATTAAAATAAACCTAAACCTAAACTAAAATAAAACTAAAATAAACTTAAAAATAAAAACCTAAACCTAAAAAAATAAAAAAAACCCTAAACTTAAAGCTGAGATAAATATTAAACACATAAAAAAAATAAAAAAATAAAACTCAACTAAAAATAAACTAAACCTAAACCTAAACCTAAAATAAACTAAATTAAAAAACCTAAACTAAAATAAATAAACTAAACTAAATAAAAATAAAAAATAAACCTAAATATAAGTAAAACATATAATAAACTAAAATAAAAAAATAAACTAAATAAACCTAAACTTACTGGTTGACTTAAATTTTTTTTTTTTAAAAAAACCATAATTCTTAAATCCTAAACCTTAAACCCTAAACTTACAACTCTAAACCCTAAACCCTAAAAAATACTAAACCATAACCTTAAACCCTAACCCTAAACCCTAAACCTTAAAAGCATAATCCATAAAACCCTAAACCCTAAACCCTAAACCCTAAATAATAAACCCAACAACTCAAAGCTTAAAACCAACCCCAAAAAACCCTAAACTTAAACCTAAAGTAACTAAATAAATTAAGAAATAAACCTAAACCTAAACCCTAGAATGGGGAACCTTGATGGCGGAACATCAGTCAACCAGCTTAGAGATCTGGCGGCGAGGCTGAGAGGAGGCAAGTTGTATTAGTGGTGGTGGGGGATCTAGAGGTACTGGTGGATATGGAGGTGGTGGTCGGAGTAATGGTTGTTATGGAGGTGGGAGGAGCGACGGAGGTTACAATGGTTGTTGTGGCGGAGGGAGAGATAGGAGATATGATGGTGGATTCTACTACTCGAGAGGCCGAGGTGGTTCTGATGGGAACTCAAAAAATTGAAGAATAGTCGATCCAATTTGCTGCTTATAGAACTAAGCCTTTATAGTAGAGATGATTCAAGTTATCTAGGGTGTTAACTTCCTCTATGCGAGCCCACTTTTTATCTTTATCATCGCTTTCATCTTAAAAAACTTAGAATGTTACTTGGTTGATGAAATCAAAATGAAAAAATGTTGAATCTGAATTTATTCTCTGTTAAAAAAAAAACCAAAAGCCCTAAACACTAAACTAAATCATAAACCCTAAACCTAAAACCTAAACCACTTAACCTCCAAACCACTAAACCACACAAACCCTAGCCCACCACCTTAACCCTAAACCAAACCCTACCCACCAAAAACTAAGATCTTAAACCCAAAAATATTAAACTAATAAACCTAAATAGCTAAAAAAACACTAAACTAAATAAAACATAAAATAAATAAATAAAACTTAATAAAATAAAATAAAATAAAATAAAGACATAAACTAAAACCTAATCCTAAACCTAAACTAAAAAATAAAATAAAATAAAAAACTAAATAAAATAAATAAAACCTAACTAAACTAAAGATAATAAACCTAAATAATTAAAACCTAAAAGTAAAATAAAATTAAAAGATAAATAAAGATAAAGATAAATAAATATCTAACCTAAATAATAAACCTAAATATAAAAAACATAAATAAATAAAAATAAAATATACCTTAACCCAAAATAAAACCATAATTAAAAATAAAATAAACATAAACCTAAACTAAAATAAACTAAAGTAAAATAAATGAGAACCTAACCTAAACCTAAACTAAAATAAACCTAAACATAAACATAAAACTAAAATAAAATAAACTTAAAATAAAAGCTAAACTATAATAAAACCTAAAATAAACCTAAAATAAACCTAAACCTAAAAATAATAAAATAAAACCAAACTAAACCTAAAATAAAAATAAAACCTAAACCTAAAATAAACCAAAATAAAATCTAAACTAAAATAAATAAACATAAAATAAATTAATTAAAATAAATAAAAATAAAAAATAAACCTAAATAAAAATATGAAATAAACTAAATAAACCTAAACCTACAAATTTCTTTAATTTAAAAAAAAACCTTAAACCCTAAACCCTAAACCATAAACCCTAAATCCTAAAAAACTCTTAACCCTAAACCTTTAACCCTAAACCCTAACCCCTTAACCCTAGACCTTAAACCCTAAACCCTAAAACCTAATAAACCTAAACTGAAACCTATACCCTAAGAATAGGCAGAACCTTGATAGCAGAAACATCACAGTCAACCATGCTCAGTCTAGATTTGATGATGGAGGAGAAGGTGGAGAGGGCGATTATCACAGTGGTGGTGGGGTATCTAGAGGTGCTATGGATATGGAGGTGGTGGTCGGAGTAGTGGAGGTTATGGTGGCAGGAGGAGCGACAGAGGTTACAGCCATGGTGGTGGCGGAGGGCGAGATTTGGGCTATGATGGTGGATCCTAGTACTCGAGAGCCGGGGTGGTTCTGATGGGAACTGGAAAAGCGAAGAGAACGATCTATCTGGCTTATGGAACTATGTCTATATATTAGAGATGGTTCCTAGTTATCTAGGAGTTTTTTATTTGCTCTATCTTTCATGCCTTAAAAACTTGGCAAAACCCAGACATGCTCTAAACCTAATCCTCTAAATACTAAACCCTCTAAACTAAATCCTAATGTAAATAATACAAACTAAAGAAAATTAAAATATATAAATAAAATAAAAATAAAATAAGCTAAATTAAATAAAAATAAACTAAAACCACCTTAAATCATACCCACCCTAAACCCTAAGCCCTAAGCCCAAAACCTACAACCCTAAACCCTAAACTCTGAAAGCATAAACCCTAAAACCCTAAACCCTAAAGACTAAAACCCAAGCCCTAACACTAAACCCTAAAACCTAAACCTTAACCCTAAACCTAAACCTAAACTAGCTAAATAAATTTAAAAAAGTAAACCTAAACCATAAAACCTAAACCTAAACCAAAACCCTAAGAATGTGCAGAACCTTAATGGCAGGAACATCACTATCAACTGGTTCAGTCTAGATCTGGCAGCGGTTATCACAGTGCTAGTGATGGGTCTGAAGGTGTTGGTGGACATGGAAGTGGTGGTCGGAGTAGTGGTTGTTATGGAGGCGAGAAGAGCGATGAAGGTTACAGCCGTGGTAGTGGTGGAGGGAGAGATAGGGGATATGATGGTGGATCCCACTACTAGAGAGGTCGGGGTGTTCTCATGGGAACTGGAGAAATTGAAGAACGTCCGATCCGATCTGCCGCTTATGAAACTATGTCTTTATAGTAGAGATTGTTTTAGTTATATAGGGTTTTTGATTTGCTTTATGCATGCCCATTTTTGATCTATGTCTTCACTAGTGTCTTAGAAAACTTGGTGTGTTACTTGGTTGATCAAATCAAAAATAAGACATGTTGAATCTGAATTTGTTCTCTATTAAAAAAAATAAAAACCCTAAACCCTAAACTAAAATTTGAACTATAAACTTAAAATCGAAACCCTAAATCCTAAACCATAAAAAACCTAAACCCTAAACCCTACACCTAATCTCTAAACACTAAAACACTAAATCCTAAAACCAAAACCCTAATCCGTAAACCCTAAACCCTAAACCTTAAACCCCAAACCCTAAACCCTAAACCCTAAACCATAAACCCTAAACCCTAAAAGGCTAAAAACCTAAACCTAAACATAAACCTAAAATGAAAATAATAATAATAAAAAAACTAAAATAAAATAAATAAAAACTTAAACTAAACTAAAAAAATAAAAAACCTAAATAAAATAAGAATTAAACTTAAAATAAAATAAAATAAACCTAAATTGAAATAAAATAAAATAAATAAAACTAATTAAAATGGAAATAAAATAAATAAACTAAACCTACTAGTTTACTTAATTTAAAAAAAAATAAAAATAATAAAAGACCTAACCTAAACCCTTTACTAAACCTAAATACCCAAACCCCAATTAACCCTAAACCCTAAACCCTAAACCTTAAACCTTAAAATGTTAAACCCTAAACACTAAAACCTAAACCCTAAACCCTAAAATCTACAACACTAAACCCTAAACCTGAAAAACATAAAAAATAAAACCTAAACTAAATAAAACCTAGAAATAAAATAAATATAAAAATCTAAAACTAAATAAAATAAATTGTTTAAATAAAATAAAAACCTAAACTAAAACCTAAACCTAAACCTAAACCTAAGCCTAAACCTAAACCTTAAAAAAATAGAATAATAATTAAAAACTAAACTAAAATAAAATAATTAAAAACCTAAACTATGCTAAAAAACAAAATAAACCTAAAATTAAGAAACCTAAATAAAATAAAATTAAACCTAAAATAAAACTAAAATAAAATAAAAATTAAATAAAACTTAAACCTAAATAAATAAAATAAAAAACCTAAACTAAAATAAAAAAATAAAATAAATAAAATAAACTAAAAATAAACAAACACTAAACTAAATAAAATAAAATAAACTGAAAATAAACCTAAACCTAAACTAAAAAATAACACTGAAAAGTAAACCTAAAATAAAAACGTAAAATCTAAACATAAAAAAATGAAATAAAATCTAAACATAAACCTAAAAATAAAAAATAAAACCTAAACCTAAAAAAATAAAATGAAACTAAAACTAAACTAAAAAATTACACCGACAAATAAACTTAAAATAAAAACCTAAAACCTAAATATAAAAAATGAAATAAAATCTAAATATAAACCTAAAATAAAAATATAAACTTAAAAAAAATAAAATGAAAATAAAATTAAACTAAAATAATCATAAATCTATAAACCTAAAATGAACTAAAATAAAAAAAACTAAATAAATAAAATAAAAATAAACCTAAATAAAATTAAAATTCAAATAAACTGAATAAATCTAAAGCCAATATTTTAATTTTTTAAAAAACCTAAACCCTAAACCCTAAAAACCTAAAACAACACTAACTGATAAGCTAAACTAAGCCTAAACCTACTCAATCCCCAAATAAAATAAATAATTTCTGGACTCTTAAACTAACCCTAAATCCTAAACCCATAACTGCACCTTACCTTAAACCATAAAACCCCAAACATACAACCTGCCCTCCCAACCCTAAACAAACCAAACCAGACCTACCAACCTACTAAGACCTAAAAATAAAATAAATAAATAAACCTAAACCTAAATAAAATAAAATAAAATAAAACCTACTATAACCTACCTAAACCTAAACTAAAATAAGATATAATAAAAATAAAACTAAACTATACTAAAATAAATAAAACCTAAACTAAACTAAAAAATAAAACTAAAATAAAAACTTAAAAAAAAAAATTAAACATTACTAAAAAAATAAAATAAAAAATAAACATAAACCTCCTAATTTTCTTAATTTTTTTTAAAAAAAACCCTAAACCCTAAACCCTAAATCTTAAACCCTAAATCCTAAACCCTAAACCATAAACCTAACCTAAAGTAACAAAATAAATTAAAAAAAATCCAAAGCCTTAAAACCTAATAAAGCTAAACCTAAACATAAACTCTAAGAATGGGCAGAACCTTGGTGGCAGGAACATCACCGTCAACCAGGCTTAGTCCAGATCTGGCAGTAGAGGTGAAGGTGGAGGCAGATTAATCTGGTGGGGATCTGGATGTGTTGGTGATATGGTGGTGGTCAAAACTTGGCGGGAACATCACCTTTAACCATTCACCCAGTAGTAAGCGAAGGTGGCAGGAGTTATTGCGGTGGTGGTGGGGATCCGATGTGTTGGTGGATATGGAGGTGGTGGTCAGAGCAGTGGTGGTTATGGTGGCAGGAGGAGCGATGGAGGTTATAGTCGTGGTGGTGGCAGAGGGAGATATTGGGGATATGATGGTGGATCCCGCTACTTGAGAGGCCGGGGTGATTCTGATGGGAACTGGAGAAATTGAAGTATGACCGATCAGTTTTGCCACTTTTGGAACTATGTCTTTATAGTAAAGATGGTTCTAGTTATCTAGGGTTTTTGATTTGCTCTACGCGTGCTCATTGTTGATCTATGTCATTGCTTATACCTTAGAAAACTTAGTGTGTTACTTGGTTGATGAAATCACAAAGAAGAAATGTTGAATATGAATTTGTTCTCTATTAAAAAAATAATAATAATAAAAACCCTTAACCCTAAACCTAAAACCTAAACCCTAAACCCTAAACCCTAAAAACCTAAACCCTAAACCCTAAACTCTAAACCATAAAACCCTAAACCCTCAACCCTAAATCTTAAAACCTAAACACTAAACCATAAACCTACAACCCTAAATCTTAAACCCTAAACCCTAAACCCTAAACACTAAACTCAAAACCCTAAAAACCCTACACATTGAAGAAAAAATCATAAACCTTAAACCCTAAACATTAAACTAACCCTAAAATCTAAGCTAACCCAAAACCCTAAACCCTAAACCTTAAAAACCCTAAACCTAAAGCACATACACTAAAATAAACTCTAAACAAACCCTACATTAAAAAAACTAAAATAAACCAAAAACTGACCCTAAACCATAAACCTAAATCCTAAAAAAAAATAAAAAACTAAACTAAAACTAAATAAATCCTAAAAAGATAAATAAAACCCTAAACCTAAACCTAAATAATAAAATAAAATAATTAAATAAATTAAAATAAAATAAATAAAAACTTACACTAAATTAAAAAAAATAAATCTAAGAACGCAAAACATAAATAAAATAAAAACTAAACGTAGAGTAAAAAAAACCTAAAATAAACCTAAAATAAAATAAAGTAAAAAATAAATAAATAATATAAACCTAAAAAATAAACCTAAAAATAAATAAAAAATAAATCCTAAACCTTAAGCAAAAAAAAACCTTAACCTAAAATAAAAATAAAATAAACCTAAACCTAAACTAAAATAAATAAAACCTATACCTATACCTAAATTAAACTAAACCTAAACCCTAAGCTAAAATAAAATAAAATAAAATAAATAAACTAAGCTTAAGGTAAAAAATATAACCTAAAAATAAAATTAAAATAAAACCTAAAACTTAAACTAAATAAACCTTTAAAAATAAATGAGAAAACCTAAACCTAAATAAAATGAAATATAAAAATAAAATATAAAATATAACGTAAACCTAAAAACCTAAACCCAAAAGAAAACAAAACTAAACTAAAATAAAATAAATCAAAACCAAAACTAAACTAAAAAATAGAAAACCTAAATAATATAAAAACTAAACCTAAAATAAAAATGAAATAAACATATAATAAAATAAAATAAAAACAAATTAAAAACCTAAACCAAAAAAAATTGAGAAATAAATAAAAAATAAAGAAAAAACTTTAACCCTAAACCCCAAGCCCTAAACCACAAAACCTACAACCCCAAACCCTAAAAAGCTAAAAACCTAAACCTATACTAAATAAAACCAAAGAATAAAATAAATAAAAAAACCTAAACCAAAATAAAAAATAAAATAAAATAAAATAAAAAATAAAATAAAATAAAAATATAAACTAAAACCTAAACTTAAACATAAAAAGAAAATAAAATAAAAAAACTAAATTTAAATAAAATAAATAAAAACCTAAACTAAACTAAGAAAATTAAAAACTTAAATAAAATATAAACTAAACCTAAAATAAAAATAACAGAAACATATGAAAATTAAAATAAAAACAAAATAAAACCTAAACCTAAAAAAACTCAAAAATAAAACCTAAAAATAAATAATAAATAAAATCTAAACCCTAAACTAAAAAAAATGTAAACCTATAATAAAACTAAAATAAGCCTAAACCTAAACTAAAATAAGTAAAACCTAAACCTAAAACTAAAATAAACTAAAACTAAACCAAATGCTAAATAAAAATAAAGAAACGTTAACCAAAACATATAAATAAAAAAAACCTGAACCTAAAAAATAAAATAAAAATCCAACTAAACTAAAAAAATAAACCTAAACCTAAACCTAAACCTAAAATTTAAACAAAAATAAAAAACTTAAACTAAAATAAAGAAACATAAAATAAATAAACTAAAATAAATAAAAATAAAAAATAAATCAAAATTAAAATAGAAAATATAATAAATTAAAATAAATAGAAAGTAAACTAAATAAACTAAATAAACCTAAACCTACTAGTTTACTTAATTAAAAAAAAAACATAAAACCTAAATTATAAACCCTAAACCCTAAACCCTAAACCAGAAACTCTAAACCTACAACCGTATACACTAAACTCTAAACCCTAAACCCTAAACCTTAAACCCTAAACCCTAAAACATAACCCTAAATCCTAAACCCTAAACCCTAAACCATATACCCTAAACCCTAAACCCTAACCCTAAACCTTAAACCCTAAACCCCAAACCCTAAACATAAACCTAAAGTAACTAAATAAATTAAAAAGCAAACCTAATAATCCTAAACCTAAACATAAAACTTAAAGCCTAATAAACCTAAATCTAAACCCTAAAAATGGGTAGAACCTTGACGGCGAGAACATCACCGTCAATCAGGTTTAGTCTACATTTGGCTGTGGAGGTGAAGGCGGATGTGACCGTTATCGTAGTGGTGGTGGGGATTCTGGAGGTGCTGGTGGATATGGAGGTGGTAGTCAGAGCAGTGGTGGTTATGGAGGCAGGAGAAGCGACAAAGGTTACAACCATGGTGATGGTGGAGGGAGAGATCGAGGATATGATGGTTTATCCGGCTACTTGAGAGGTCGGGGTGGTTTAGATGGGAATTGGAGAAATTGAAGAACGGCCATAGTGTCTTTACAGTAGAGACGGTTCTAGTTATCTAGGGTTTTTTATTTTCTCTCTGAGTGCCCATTTTTTATTTATGTCTTCGTTTGTGTCTTAGAAACTTGGTATGTTATTTGGTTGATGAAATCGAAAAGAAGAAATGTTGAATATGAGTTTGTTTTCTATTAAAAAAAACCAAAAACCCAAAACCCTTAACTAAAACCTGAACCCTAAACCTAAAATGTAAACGCTAAACCCTAAAACCCCTGAACCCTAAACCCTAAACCCTAAACCCTAAAACCTAATCCCTAAAAACTAAACCCTAAAACGTACAACCTTAAAACCTAAACTCTAAACCCTAAACCTTAAACCCTAAACCCTAAACCTTAAACTCAAAAAATCTAAAAACCAAAACCTAAACTAAATAAAACCTATAAATAAAATAAATAAAAAACCTAAACCTAAATACAATTAAAAAATAAAATAAATTAAATGCCTAAACTAAAACCTAAATCCTAAACTTAAAAATAAAATAAAATGAACTAATGATAATAAACTAAAATAAAATAAATAAAAACCTAAACTAAACTAAAAAAATAAAATAAACCTAAGAATAAAAAATCTAAATAAATAAAAAATAAACCTAAAATAAAATAAATTAAAAACCTAAACCTTAAAAATAAACCTTAAAATAAAACGTAAACCCTAAACTAAAAAACCTAAACCAAAAATAAAAATAAAATAAACAATATAAAATAAACTAAAATATACTAAACTAAATTAAATAAAACCCAAACCTAAACCTAAACTAAATAAAATAAAATAAACTAAAAATAAACTTAAACCTAAACTAAAAAATAAAACCTAAAAATAAACCTAAAATAGAAACCTAAAATCTAAACAGAAAAAAAAATAAAATAAAAATCTAAACCTAAACCTAAAAATAAAAACATAAAACCTAAACCTAAAAAATAAAACTCTATAGAAAAATAAACCAAAACCTAAACCTAAACCTAAAAAATAAACTAAAATAAAAACCTAAACTAAATTAAATAAACCTAAAATAAATAAAATAAAAACCTAAACCTAAACCTAAAAATAAAAAAATAAAACCTAAACCTAAAAAATAAAACTCTATAGAAAAATAAACCTAAAGCTAATGCTAAATCTAAGAAACAAACTAGTATAAAATGCTAAACTAAAATAAATAAACCTAAAATAAATAAACTAAACTAAATAAAAATATAAAATAAACTTAAATAAAAATAAAAAATAAAATTAACTAAATAAACCTAAAATAGTGGTTTACTTATTTTTTCTTACAAAAAAACCATAATCTCTAAATCCTAAACCCTAAACCCTAAAGCCTAGAACCTATAACCCTAAACCCTAAACCCTAAGCCCAAACTCTAAACCTGAAACCCTAAAGCCTAGAACCTATAACCCTAAAACCCTAAACTTTAAGCCCAAAAACTTAAATCATAAATCCTAAACCCAAACCCCTAAACCCTAAACCCCAAATCGTAAACCCTAAACCTAAACATAAAGTAACTAAATAAATTTTAAAATAAACTTAAACCCTAAAACATAATAAACCTAATCCTGAACCCTAAGAATGGTATCTCCTTCTGATTGAGGTCTAGATTATTTCTGGTTGGTACTACTAAGCTTCGGTTACCCTCTAGTTTTGGTGGCTCTTTTCTCTTGTTGATCTCCTGCTATGTTGGTTTTAGGATGGCCTAGTGATTGGCAGGCTTCAGAGCTTGCTTGTTTGCCTTTTTCCCTAGCCTATTTTTTCCTCTGTGAGGGTTTATTGGCTGGTGGTTGCTTGATGGTTGTCATATTTTCCAGCCTTTTTCTTTCAATTTTGGCTATCTTGTGTCATGATTATTGGTTGAGCCTGACCGTGGGCTCTGTTCCTTCTTGGGCTGAGTTACTCTCTCTAGAGCTATTACCTGCTATCTAGTTTTCGTTCCCCTTTTCTGGTGGTTTTCTTGAAGTTTTTTTGTGGTGTTTTCCTGTTGTCTAGATGGCCCATTGTCTTGTCAATTTCTTTCTGTTATGGGATGAACTTGTTTGTAGTTTTGGCTGTTCTTGGCTCTACTGGTATATATGTTGATTCCTGTTGCTATGTTTAGCTGGGTGGCCTTGATGGTTGGTTGCAGCTATACTGTTGGTTGGTGGATCTGCATGAATTTTTGGTTCTTTACCTTTGGTCTTTGTTTATTTTGCATGGCTTTGATGGTGGTTGTTTCTTGGCTGCTGCTTTTTTTGGTTTGTTGCTTTGCTCTGGCTTGGCTAGATGTTTTACTGGTTAGTTGCCTTTTTAATCATGATGATAGATACTGAAACTTGGCTAGCTCTTGATTGTTGGCTATTTGGTTTAATCGAGGTAAGTTAGCTATGATGGATGGGATGTTTCCCTTATTATCCTTTTGGTTGGTAGCACCATATGTGATTGTAACCCTTCTTCCAAAGTTTGGATGCTCATATATCCTGTTGCTCCTTGAGATGAATGTGACTGAGCCTGAGCCTTATCTAAGATTTTTATCATTTTGTTCCTTTTGTGTACTTAGCTTGTCCTTATTTATAGACGCTTGTCTCTATCTTAAGTTCTTTGTAGGTTTTTGATAGGTTTTGGGACTGTAGGTGGTTTTTGCATCTGTCAGAAGATTTTGAGAAATAGATGGCTTTGGCAGCCCTTCTTGGAATTTTGTGATGTTTCCTTCTTTGTTTTTATTATTTCTTTCTTTTTCTTTGGTTTTCTAATAATAGGTAAGGAATTTATCTCTTTAGGCTAACTGTAGCTCTTTGAGCAGTAGTTTAGAGATTTATCCCCTTTAAGGACCTTGTATCCCTTTCTTTTTGGCAATAAAATTCTCCCACTTTTGATTTAAAAATAGTGGTGGTGGGGGATCTCGAGGTGCTGGAGGATATGGAGGTGGTTGTTGGAGCAGTGGAGGTGGGAGGAGCGACGAAGGTTATAGCCATGGTGATGGCGGAGGGAGAGAATGGGGATATGATGGTGGATCCGCCTGAGAGTCTGGTAGTTTTGATTGGAACCGAGAAAAAAATGGTTGATCCGATCTGCCTTATGGAACAGTTTCTTAATAGTAGAGACAGTTATAGTTATCTAGGGTTTTTATTTTCTCTATGCGTACTCATTTTTTATCTATGTCGTCGCTTGTGTTTAAGAAAACTTCGTGTGTTATTGGTTGATGAATTCGAAAATAAGAAATGTTGAATATGAATTTGTTCTCTGTTAAAAAAAATCAAAAATCGTAAACCCTAAACTAAAACTTGAACCATAAACCTTAAACCTGAACCTTAAAAACCCTAAACCCTAAACCCTAAACCCTAAACCCTTAACCCTAAACCCTAAAATGCTAAACCCTAAACCCTAAACACTTAAACTTAGACCCAAAACCCTAATCGATAAACCCCAAACCCTAATCCCTAATCCCTAAACCCTAAACTAAACCTAAACCCTAACCCCTAAACCTAAACTACATAAAACATATTAATATAATAATGAAAAAAACCTAAACCCAAAGAAAATAAAAAATAAATAAAATAAAAACATAAACTAAAACTTAAACCTAAACCTAAAAAGAACATAAAATAAAAAATAAAAACAAAACTTAAATAAAATAAATAAAAACCTAAACTAAACTAAAAAATAAAAACCTAAATAAAATAAAAACTAAACTAAAAAATAAAATAAAATAAACCTAAAATAAAATAAAATAAAAACTAAATGAAAACCTAAACCTAAAAAATAAACATAAAATAAAAGCTAAAAATAAATAAAAATAAACCAAAATCCTAAACTAAAAATAAACATAAAATAAAAAATAAATAAACCTAAACCTAAACTAAAATAAACTAAACTAAAATAAATAAACTTAAACCTAAACATAAACTAAACTAAACTAAATAATATAAAATAAAATAAAAATAAACCTAAACCTAAACTAAAAATTAAAACATAAAGAAATCTAAATAAAAATCTAAAACCTAAACCTAAAAAAATAAAATAGAAACCTAAACCTAAACCTAAAAATAAAAAATAAAACATAAACATAAAAAATAAAAATAAAAATAAAACTAAACTAAAAAATAAACCTAAACCTAAACATAATAATTAAACTAAAATAAAAAACCTAAACTAAATAAAAATAAAAATAAACCTAAATAGAAAATAAAAAATAAAATAAACTAAAATAAATATAAGAAATAAACTAAATAAACTTAAACCTATCATTTTACTTAACTTCAAAAAAATAAAAGAGATAAAAAAGCCCAACCCACCTAAACCTACTAAACCTACTACCCCTACTACCCTAAACTAAACCTAAACTCCTAAACCTAAACCCTAAACCTAAACCCTACCACCTAAACCCTAAACTACTGGGTTAAAAATGTTAAACCATAAACTTTAAACCTCCTAAACTCTAAACTAAATGTAAACCTTAAACCTAAAACCTAAACCCTAAACTCCTAAAACACTAAACCCTAAACCCTCACCTACCCTAAAATAAAAATCATGAACCTTAAAACCCTAAAACCTAAACATAAATAAGAAAATAAAATAATATAAACTAAACTAAACCTAAGCCTAAATCGAAACCTAAAAATAAAATAAAATATAATATAAAAACTAAACAAAAATAAAATAAATAAAAACCTAAACTAAATCAAAAAAAAAAAATAAACCTAAAAAAAAAAACAAAATAAAAACTAAACCTAAAATGAAAATAAAATAAACCTAAGATAAAATAAAATAAAAACTAAATAAAAACCTAAACCTAAAAATAATCCTAAAAATAAAACTTACAAAGAAATAAAAAATAACACCTAAACCCTAAACTTAAAAAAAACCTAAACTTAAAATAAAAATTAAGTCAATAAAGTAAAATAAACCTAAACCAAAACTAAAACAAATAAAACCTAAACTTAAGACAAAAAAACCTAAACCAAAACCTAAACCTAAACTAAATAAAATAAAATAAAATAAAAATAAACCTAATCCTGAACTAAAAAATATGCCCTAAAAAAAACCTAAAAAAACATTCTAAAACCTAACATTAAGAAAATAAAATAAAAACCTAAACTTAAACCTAATAATAAAAAATAAAATCTAAACCTAAAAAATAAAATAAAAATAAAACTAAACTAAATAATAAACCTAAACCTAAAAAAGCTAAAAAAAACATAAACTAAAATAAATAAACCTAATATAAATAAACTAAACAAAATAAAAATAAAAATAAACCTAAATAAAAAAAATGCAAAATGAAATAAACTAAAATAAACATAAACCTATCGATTTACTTAATTTAAAAAAAAATCCTAAACCGTAAACTAAAAAAATATAACTTAAAAATAAACCTAAAATAAAAACCTAAAACTTGAACCTAAAAAAATAAAATAAAAACGTAAACCTAAATATAAAAATAAACAATATAACCTAAACCTAAAAAATAAACTAAAAAGAACACTAAACTAAACAAATAAACATAAAGCTAAACCTAAACTAAAAAAATAAACTAAAATAAAAAACCGAAACAAAAATAAATAAAGTAAACTAAATAAAAATAAAAATATAAAATAAAAATAAAAAATAAAATTAGCCAAAATAAATAAAAATAAAGTAAATAAACCTAAACCTATGAGTTTACTTAATTTAAAAACAAATAAAATAATAAAATAATAAAAAATAATATAAAACCAAAAAAAAAACCCTAAACCCTAAATCCTAAAACCCTAAACCTAAATAACCCATAACCCTAAACCCTAAACCCTAAACCAAACCCTAAACTCACCTAATCCCTAAACCCTAAACCCTAAACCTAAAAAACTATAACCATAAACTCTCGTTAAAACCTACCCCCATTAAACCCAAAATTCTAAACCCTAAACTAAAACCTAAACCATAAACTAAAACCTAAACCCTAAACACTAAACCCTAAAATCCTAAACCACTAAACCCTAAACACTAAACCCAAAGCCCTAAAACTTTAAACCCTAAAACCTAAACCTAAATAAATAAAATAAAATAAAATAAAAATAAAACCTAAACTAAAACCTAAACCTAAACCTAAACTAAACTAAACCTAACCCACCCAAAGCCCTCCACCCACTAATAAATAAATAAATTAAATATAATAAAAGAAAAACCTAAACTAAAACTTAAACCTAAACCTAAATCTAAAATTAAACCTAACCCTAAACCTAAAAATAAAATATAATAAAAAATAAAAACTAAACTAAAATAAAATAAATAAAAACTTAAACTAAATCGAAAAATAAAATAAACCTAAAAATAAAAAACCTAAATAAAATTAAAAATAAATCTAAAATAAAAATAAAATAAGCCTAGGATAAAATAAAATAAAAACTAAATAAAAAACCTAATCCTAAAAAATAAACCTAAAAATAAAACCTAAAAATAAATAAATAATAACACCTATACCCTAAAGTCAAAAAAAAACCTAAACTTAAAATAAATAAATAAATAAACAAATTAAATAAACTTAAGCCTAAACTAAAATAAATAAAACCAAAACCTAAACCTAAAATAAACTAAACCTAAACTTAAACCTAAATAAAATAAAATCAACTAAAAATAAACCTAAGCCTAAACTAATAATAAAAACTAAAATAAAAACCTTAAACCTAAAATAAAAATAATAAAATAAAAACCTAAACCTAAACTTAATAATAAAAAATAAAACTTAAACCTAAAAAATAAAATAACAATAAAACTAAAAAAAACCAAAACCTAAACCTAAACCATAAACCAAAATAAAAAAATCTAAACTAAAATAAATAAACCTAATATAAATAAATTAAATTTAATAAAAATAAAGATAAACATAAATAAAAAATAAAATAAAATAAATTATAAATAAACTAAATAAACATAAACCTGTCGGTTTACTTAATTTTTTAAAAAAAAACCCTAAACCCTAAACTACAAAATAAAGCCTAAAATAAAAACCTAAAACCTAATCCTAAAAAAAAATAAAATAAAAACCAAAAATTAAACCTAAAAGTATAACATAAAACTTAAACCTAAAAAATAAAATAAAAATAAAACTAAACTAAAAAATAAATCTAAACCTAAACCTAAACCTCAAAAAAAAATTAAAATATAAACCTAAACTAAAATAAATAAACTAAATTTAATAAAAATAAAAATAAAAAATAAAATAAACTAAATAAATCTAAACGTACCAGTTTACTTAATTTTAAAAAAATAAAAAATTAGAAATAAAAAATAATAAAAAAATCTAAACCTCAATGGTAAAGACCCTCGACACAGGCCATGGGCCTTAACCCTAACCACAAAACCAAACCTAAACCCTAAATCCTAAACCTTAAACTCTATTAAAAAAAACCTTAAACCCTAAACCCTAAATCCTAAACTAAAACCTAAACTCTAAACCTAAACCCTAAACCTTAAATAATAAACCCTAAATCGTACACCCTAAAACCCTAAACCCTAAACCCTAAACCCTAAACCCTAAAACCTAAAGCTAAATAAAAAAAATTAAATATAATAAACTAAAAATCTAAACTAAAACATAAACCTAAACCTAAACCTAGACTTAAACCTTAAAATAAAATAAAAAAGAAAAATCTAAATTAAAATAAAATAAATTAAAACCTAAACTAAAAAAATTAAAATAAACCTAAAAATAAAAAACCTAAATAAAATCAAAACTAAACCTAAAATAAAATTAAAATAAACCTAAGATAAAATGAAATAATAAATTAATAAAACCATAACCGAAAAAATAAACCAAAAAGAAAACCTAAAAATAAATAAAATGTAACACACAAACCCTAAATTAAAAAAAAAAACTACACCTAAAATAAAAATAAAATAAAGAAACTAAATTAAACCTAAACATAAACTAAAATTAACTAAACTATAATAAATAAAACCTAAACCTAAAGCTAAAATAAACAAAACCTAAACCTAAACCTAAACTAAATAAAATAAAATAAACTAAAAATAAACTTATGAAACTAAAACTAAAACCTAAAATAAGCCTAAAATAATAACTTAAACCCTAAACTTTAAAATAAAATAAAACCTAAACCTAAATAACAATAAAACAAATAAACTTAAATTTATAATAAAAATAAAATTAAACTAAAAAATAAACCTAAACTTAAATAATAAACTAAAATAAAAAACATAAACTAAAATAAATAAAACTAATATAAATAAACTAAACTAAATAAAAATAAAATAAAACTAAAATAAAAATAAAAAGGAAAATAAACTAAAGTAAATATAAAATAAACTAAATAAACCCTACTTTTTTTTTTTTTAAAAAACCCTAAACCATAAACTCTACCACTAAACCATAAAGGCCAAAATCATAAACTGGGCTACTCTAAGCCCTAATAGGCTCCAGGCCCTAAACCCTAAACCATGGGCCCTGACCCTGACCATAAACCATAAATCTTAAACCCTAAAGATCCTGACCTTAAACTAAAACTCCTACTGACCAAACCAAACTACCTAAACCAAATACCTGACTAGACCTAAGCTGACCATAGCCATGAACCCCTTAACACTCTTACCTACCAAACCATGCCTAAACTGAGCCTAAACCCCTGGGCCCACCACTACACTAAACCACCTGGGCACCCTAAACCACAGCCACCCAAACCCACTCTAAACCCTAAATCATAAACTTTAAACCTAACCCACTATAAAACCCTAAACCCACTAAATCTAAACCCTAAAACCCTAAACCTAAAACTAAACATTAAACCCAAACCCACCCTAACCCTAAACCTTAAAATAAAGAATAAACCAAAACTTTAAACCCTAAACCCCAACCCTACACCCTAAACCCTAAACACCAAACCCTAAACCTAAGCTTAAAGTAACTAAATATATTAAAAAAGAAACTGAACCCTTAAAACCTAATAAACCTAAACCCTAATAATGGGAAAAACTTGATGGTAAGAAAAATCATTGTCAACCAAGCTCAGTCTAGATCTGGTAGTGGAGGCGAAGGCATAGGTGGCGGTTATCGTAGTGGAGCTGGGGGATCTGGAGCTGTTGGTGGATATGGAGGTGGTGGTCAGGGTAGTGGTGGTTATGGAGGCAGGAGGAGGGACAGAGGTTACAACCATGATAGTGGCAAAGGGAGAGGTCGGGCATATGATGGTGGATCCCATTAATCGAGAGGCTGGTGTGGTTCTGATGGGAACTAGAGAAACTGAAGAATGGGTGATCCGATCTCCTGCTTATCAAACTGTGTCATTATAGTAGAGACGGTTCTAGTTATCTAGTGTTTTCGATTTGCTCTATTCTTGCACATCTTTTATCTATGTTGTCGCTTGTGTCTTAGAAAACTTGTTATGTTACTTAGTTGATGAAATCAAGAAGAAGAAATGTTGAATATGAATTTGTTCTCTTTTAAAAAAAACCAAAAACCTTAAACCCTAAATTAAAACCTCAACCCTAAACCTAAAACTTAAACCATAAACCCTAAATCCTGAAATCCCCAAACCCTAAACCCTATACCCTAAACCCTAAGCTCAAAAATGCTAAACCCTAAACCCTAAACTAACCCTAAGCCATAAACACTAAACCCTAAAAAGCTAAAAACATAAAATTAAACTTAATGAAAACTAAAAATAAAATAAATAAAAAACTTAAACCAAACTAAAATAAATAAATTTAAAAAATTTAAAAATTAAAAAAATTAAAACCTAAATTAAAACCTAAACCTAAACCTATAAAGAAAATAAAATAAAAATAAAAACATAACTAAAATCAAATAAATAAAAACCTAAACTAAACTAAAAATAAAACCAAAATAAAATAAACTATAACTAAAATAAAATAAAATAAACCTAAAATAAAATAAAATAAAAGCTAAATAAACAACTTAACCTAAAAAATAAACTTAAAAATAAAACATAAACTTATCATAAGAATATAAAAAACCTAAACCTAAACTAAAATAAACTAAACTAAAATAAATAAAACCTAAACTGAAAATAAATTAAACCTAAACCTAAACCTAAATAAAATAAAATAAACTAAAATATATATAAACCTAAACATAAAGTAAAAAAAACAAAACCTAAAATAAAAACCTAAAACCTCAACCTAAAAAAATAAAATAAAAACTTAAACCTAAACCTAATAATAAAAATAAAACTTAAATTTAAAAAGTAAAATAAAAATAAAACAAAACTAAAAAATAAACCTAAACCTAAACCTAAAAAATAAACTAAAATAAATAAACTTAATATAAAAAAATAAACTAAATAAAAATAAAATAAACCTAAATTAAAATAGAAAATAAAATAAACTAAAATACATAATAAATATACTAAATAAATTGAATAAACCTAAACCTACCAGCTTACTTAAATGTTTTTTTTTAAAATATCCCTAAACCCAAAATAAAAAAATAAAACCTAAAAATAAACCTAAAATCAAAACCTAAAACCTAATCCTAAAAAAATTAAATAAAAACCTAAACCTAAACATAAAAATAAAACATAAAACCTAAACCTAAAAGAGAATAAAATAAAACTAAACTAAAAATAATTCTAAACTAAACCTAAACCTAAACCTAAAATAAACTAAAATAAAAAATCTAAACTAAAATAAATAAGTAAACTAAATAAAATATCAAATAAATCTAAATAAAATTAAATAAAGAAATAAACTAAAATAAATAAAAAGTAAACTAAATAAACCTAAACCTACCAATTTACTTAAACCCTAGAACTAACCACAAACCCAAACTAAACTAAAAAAACCTAAACCACAGACCTTAAACCCTAAAACCTAAACCCTAGTAAAACCTAGGCACTACCAAACCTACCCTAAACCCTAAACACTAAACCCTAAACCCTAAACCATACCCTAAACCATAAACCCTAGCCAACCACCCTAACTAAATCCTAAACCTAAATAAAAATAAAATAAAGTAAATTAAAACTAAACCTAAACTAACACGAACCAAAAAAATAAAATAAAACTACTAAATAAAAAAATAAAACTTAAACTAAACAAAAAAATTAACAATAAAACTTTAATAAAATAAAACTAAACCTAAAATAAAATAAAATAAACCTATTGAAATAACATAAAACTAAATAAAACCTAAACCTAAAAATAAACCTAAAAATAAAACCAAAATAAATAAAAATAACACATAAACCCTAAACTTCAAAAAAAACTAAACCAAAAATAAAAATAAAATAAACCTAAACCTAAACTAAAATGAACTAAACTAAAATAAATAGAACTTAAACCTAAACCTATGCCAGAAAAAAAAATAAACTAAAAATAAACCTAAGCCTAAACTAAAAAATAAAACTTAAAAATAAAAGTAAAACCTAAACCTAAAAATATAAAATAAAAACGTAAACCTAAACCTAATAATAAAAATTAAAACCTAAACCTAAAAAATAAACAAAAAAAACTAAATTAAAATAAATAAACCTAAGATAAATAAACTAAACAAAATAAAAATAAAAAGTAAAATATACCAAAATAAATAGAAAAAAACTAAATAAACCTAAACCTACTTGGTTTGCATGGTTTTTTAAAAAAAAAACCCTAAACCCTAAACCCTAAACCATAAATACAAGCACAAATCTAAACGGACCCTAGGCTCTATACTATAAACACTAGGCATGATGCTGAGCCCTAAACCCTAAACCTAAACAAGGCTAGCTGGCCACCCCAATCCACAAAATCACAACCACTAACACTGAGCCATAAACCACTGAGACCATAAACCTAAACTCTAAACATTAAACCTTAAACTAACCAGGCCCTAAACCACAGACCCCTTTAGACCCTAAACCTAAATCTGAGCCTACAACCCTGCCACCCTAAACCCACTAAAGATCTTGATCCCAAACTCTAAACCAGACAATACAAACCCTAAACTTTTTAGCAAACCCAACCCCAAAATTGAAACCCTAAACCCTAAACTTTAAAAGCATAAACCCTAAAACTTTAATCCCAAAACCCTAAACCCTAACCCTACACCCTAAACCCTAAACACCAAACCCTAAACCTAAACCTAAAGTAACTAAATAAATTTAAAAAGAATCCTAAACTCTAAAACCTAATAAACCTAAACCTAAACCTAAACCCTAAGAATGCGTAGAACCTTGAAGATAGGAACATCACCGTCAACTAGGCTCAGTCTAGATCTCGTAGTGAAGGCGAAGGCGTAGGCAGAAGTTATCGCAGCGGTGGTGGGGGATCTAGAGCTAGTGGTGAATATGGAGGTGGTGGTCAGAGTAGTGATGGTTATGGAGGCAGGTGGAGCGACAGAGGTTCAACCGTGGTGGTGGCAGAGGGAGAGATCGGGGATATGATGGTGGATCTCGTTAATCGAGAGGCTGGGGTGGTTTTGATGGGAAAAAGAGAAACTGAAGAATGATCGATCCGATCTACTACTTATCAAACTGTGTCTTTATAGTAGAAATGATTCTAGTTATCAAGGGTTTTTTATTTGTTGTATGCATGCTCATTATTTATCTATATTGTCGCTTGTGTCTTAGAAAACTTGGTGTGTTACTGGTTGATGAAATCAAAAAGAAGAAATATTGAATGCAAATTTCTTCTCTTTTATAAAAAATACAACCAAAAACCCTAAACCCTAAACTAAAACTTGAACCCTAAACCTAAAACCTAAATCGTAAAACCTAAATCCTAAATCTTAAAAACCCCAAACCTTAAACCCTAAACCCTAAAACCCTAAACCTTAAACCCTAAACCCAAAACTAACCCGTAACCCTAAAAAGCTAAAAACCTAAACCTAAACTAAATAAAAAACTAAATATAAAATAAATAAAAAAACTTAAACCAAAATAAAATAAAATAAAAAAATAAAAACCTAAACCTAAACTTAAAAAAAAAAAAACATAACTAAAATAAATTAAATAAAAACCCAAACTAAACTAAAAAAATAAAAAACCTAAATAAAATAAAAATTATACCTAAAATAAAAATAAAATAAACCTAAAATAAAATAAAATAAAACTAAATAAACACCTAAACCTAGAAAATAAACTTAAAAATTAATAGAAAATAAAACGTAAACCCTAAACTAAAAAAAACATAAACCTATAATAAAAATAAAATAAACCTAAACTAAAATAAATTAAAAATAAATGTATAAAACCTAAACAAAAAATAAACTAAACCTAAACCTAACCTAAACTAAATAAAATAAGATAAACTAAAAATAAAACCTAAAATTAAAGTAAAAAATAAAATAAAAAAACCTAAAATAAAAACCTAAAACCTAAACTTGAAAAAATAAAATAAAAACATAAACCTAAACGTAAAAATAAAATTAAAAACCTAAACCTAAAATATAAAATAAAAATAAAATAAAAATAAAACTAAACTAAAAAAAAACCTAAACCTGAACTTAATCCTAAAAAATAAACTAAATAAAAAACCTAAAATAAAATAAATAAACCTAAAATAAAAAAAATAAACTAAATAAAAATAAAATTGAACCTAAATAAAAAAAACTAAAATAAATAAAAAATAAAATAAATAAACTTGAATATACCATTTTACTTAATTTAAAAAAATAATAAAATAAATAAATAAATAAAACCTAAACACTACCCTACCCCAAACCCTGAGCCAAACTACTAAACTAAACCCCACCTAATCCTACTCAAAGGCTCTAACCACTGATCCTGACCAGCCCAACCCCTGCCCTGGGCCACACCTAAACTAACCTCCCTAGCTGACCTCACTGACCATAAACCAAAACCCAAAGCCACAGAAAACTGGCTAAATCTTGGCAGGTAAACATAAACCCACAACTAAACCCTAAACTTAAACTCTAAACCCTGGGCTCTACCACTGACCCCACAAAACCATAAACCCTAAACCTAAACTCTAAACCCTAAAGCCTAACCCTAAACTGACCCTAAACCTTAAACCCTAAAACTAAACCAAAAGAAACTAAATAAATAAAAAATAAACCTAAACCCTAAAACCTAAACTTAAACGTAAACCCTAATAATGGGCTGAACCTTGATGGCAGGAACATCAGCGTCAACTAAACTCAGTCTAGATGTCACGGTGGAGGCGAAGGCAGAGGTGGTAGTTATCGTAGTCATTGTGGGGGATTTGGAGGTGTTATTGGATATGGAGGTGGTGGTCAGAGCAGTGGTGGTTATGGAGGCTGGCGGAGTGATAGAGGTTACAATAATGGTGGTCGTGGATGGATAAATTTGGGATATGATGGTGGATCCTGCTGCTCGAGAGGCGATGATGTTTCTAATGGGAATCGAAGAAACTAAAGATCAGCTGATCCGATCTATTGCTCAGTTCTAGTTATCTAGGGTTTTTGATTTGCTCTATGCATGCTCATTTTTGATTTATGTCGCCGTTATGTCTTGAAAACTTGTGCGCTACTTGGTTGGTGAAATAAAAAAATGTAATGTTGAATATAAATTTTTTCTTTAAAAAACCCTTAACCTAAGGCCAGCTAAGCTGATCACTGGGCACAGGCCACAGGCCCTAAGGCCCTGGGCCAAAAGCCCTGATCCCTGGGCTGACCTGGGCTCCCTAAGCCACAGGCCTCCACCACCTAGGCCCTGAGTACTGAGCCATATGGGCCCTGAGGACCTGGATCACAGGCCCTGGGCCAGGCCCTGGAGCCAGATACTGAGCCACTGGAGCCACACCCAGCTGGCCCTGGGCCTGGCCTGGGCCGGGCCCAGACCTAGGCCTGAGCCCTGCCAGGACCCTAGCTGAGCCAGGACCTGTGCTCTGAGCTGGCCCCTGACCCTGGAATCTAAGCAGGCCTGGCTGGGCAAACTGAGCCCACACTAAACCCAGGCCACTAAACCTACTATCTTTGAGCCCATAAACCCAAAATCTGTTGCTGGGGCCCTTGTCCTCGTGCTCTGGGTTTCCCTTTCCCCTATCATTTTGGCTTTCGGCCTCTATTTTGCATGATTCTCACTGTATTCCTTCTTGTATTGAAGACTGCCTGGCTATTTTCTATCTTCATTGGAGTGATGCCTCCCCAATGATTACTTGGGGAAAACTAAAGGATCCTATGGATCCTACTAGGGCATCAACTAACGTGGCTTTGACTGCTTGTAAATCATTCAAAGCCATTCCAGTTTAGATTTCTCTCCCCAATATGCAAATTTATTTCCTTAATCATCAATTCCTTTTTATTATGGGTGCTTTATTTGGTCATCCATTGCAAATTGATCAAACAACGACTACAAAATCTCATCATTCAGTAGCTAAAATCCTTGTTTAATTAGACATTACCAAAAAACACCCCAAAGAAATTTGGTTGGGATCTAAAAATTATGGTTATATATAAAGAATTGAATTTGAAAATTTCCCTATCTTTTGTTCTCATTGAAAAATCCACTGGCACAATAATTTTGAATGTTTCATTCTTCATCCCCCGTCACCCCCTACAAAAAAAACCCTATTAAGGAAACTTCTATTCCTAACTTTAGGCTGATCATTATTAAATATCAAAAAGCTACAATAAAAAAGGAATTTTTTAATGTTCCTAATAAGGCTATTTTACCTCTTACTTCTTCTATGCAATTCAAGGCTTCTAATGTGAATAATAATATTTTTTTCTAAACTTTTGGATGATGATTCTATTTCCTTGATTCAATCCACATCCTTGTGGCATTTATTAATAAAAATGAAGCATTGATTGAGAATATAAATGAAGATATTAATGTTATGCATCATTCAAATTCAATGTAGAATATGGCTTTAATAACTCATGATAATCAGGTTGAAAAATCCAATTCTAATTTCTAGATTTAGGATGATTTAAATTCTCATAAATATTTGGCTTTGTCTAATAATTTGGATCATGAAGTGAAAGGGCTTTGTGTTCACACTTTCCTCAAAATAAATATGTTTCTGCTCCCTCTCTTGCTATTCCTGATGCTCATTTGGCTTTAATAAATTCTAATGTCTTGGAAGAAGGAGAACTCATTTGTAATCAAGAGATTTGTCCTAAATCTGTGCCTAGTGTTGCTAAATTCTCCTCGGATGATGATTATATGGGAAGAGAAAATGGTTTCCAAACATATCATGCTAAAAAAAGAAAAAAAATGTTAAAAATTTCCCTCTCTAATTGCCAAGAAATACTAGATTCACCCCTCTCTCTCTTAATTAACCTTTTCTTAACCCATTTTATTTCTTTATGTTTAATTTTATTGTTGGAATGTTAGAGGGACCCTCTCTATTCATGTATTAGAAATCTTTATCGTATACATAATATTTCTTTACTTATTTTTTCTAGAGCCTATTATTTATGCTAACAAAACTAAACATGTTTCTAGAATGATCGATTTCAATAAAAGTTTCTCTAATGTCAATAATATATTAGACTCTTTTGGAATAACTTTGTAGAGGTTTCAATTACTGATGATTTTCAACAAGTAGTCAATGTTCAAATCTCTTATGGTGATTATTGTTTTATGGGCTTAGATCTGGAAGAAATCTTCTTTGGGATAATTTGAGGAATTTCTACCTCACATAAACCTTGGTTTGTTGGTGGTGATTTCAACACTATTTTATTCACTTTTGAATGAAGTGGGGGTTGCTCTCCTAAGATTCATTCCATGGAAGAATTTTCTAATATGATCCATGATTGTAATTTGATTGATATTGGTTTTAAAGGTTCTAATTATACTTGAAAATACTCTAGACTTTGAAAAAGGCTGGATCAGATTCTTTTTTATACTCATTAGATTACTCAATGGCATATTACTTATGTTGATCATTTAAGAAGAACCTTGTTTGATCATGCTCATCTTTTGGTTTCTATTAAACATAATTCTAATAGAATAAAAAATTTCTCTCCTTTTAGATTTTAGAACATAGGGATTCAACATATTGATTTTTTTTAATGTTGTGGCCAACAATCAGAAAGCTCTTTTACATCTTAATAATTCGATTATGGGGATGAATAGACTTTGGTTTAAGCTTAAAAGACTTAAGAAAAATTGGGGTTGGTTATTTTAAAAACCACTTTATTAATATAAAGATATGGAAAAAATGGTTTGTGATCTTGAGGTCTCTATTATGTATTCTTCTAGATTAGGACTTGGTAGGGCAAAAGATAAACTTGTTAATTTTCAAAATATGGAAGAGACTTATTGGCATCAAAAAGCTGATAGTAAACATATTGCGGATGGTGACAGGAATATTAGGTATTTCCATGCTTTAGTTAATAAAAAGAGAGCTTTAAATAATATTCAAAAAATTAAAGATGGTAATGCAGAATGGATTATGAGAATAATGATATTAAGGATTCAGTTATTAATTACTTTAGAAATATGCTTAATAAGAGTTACTCTTATGAAATAATTTCTAAATTGCTCTTAATTCCTTCTATTATTACAAATGATGACAGTGATTTGCTTACTATTATTCCTAATGAATATGAAATTTTTAAAGTTCTTAATAGCATGAGCATAGATTCTATTACTGGTACGGAGGGTTTCACTACACAATTTTTTCAAAATTGTTGGTTTATTATTAAAATAATTTGATTGAGGTTGTGGTTGATTTTTAATGGTGATTCTTTTCCTAGATATTTTTTAGCACTTCTATTATCTCATACCTAAGAAAGATAATCTAGACTATTATAGTGATTTTAGACCTATTAGTCTTTGCACCTTCTTTAATAAGCTGATTTCCAAAATTCTAACCAACAGGCTTAGTCCTTTGCTTCATAAGATTATCTCTTTCAACCAAACTGGTTTTAGAGGTAGATCTATTTACGATAACATTTTACTTTCCAATTAATTCATGACTTAGATGCTAAGATTAGAGTTGGAAACATTCTTTTCAAATTAGATATTACCAAAGCTTTTGATAATATCTCTTGGGATTTCATTTTCCATATTTTGAATTTATTTGGGTTTTCGATAAATTTACTTTTCTTATTAATAATTATATTAATAATATACTTTTTATTTTGCTTAATGGGAAGCTTTAGACTTATTTCCTTCTTCCCATGGCTTAAGACAAGGGGGTCCTTTATCTCTTGCTTTATTTATTATTGCTGTTGAGTACTTATCTAGGAGCATCAATGAGTTATTTTTAAGTAATCCTAATATGTACTATAGAACTCTTGGTTGTCTTCCTGTTTCCCACTTAAGTTTTGTAGATGATTTCATTATTTTTTGCAATGCTTCTTATTCAACATATCAAGAACCTCAAGATTTTTTAAATAAATTTGGTAGAGAAAGTGGTCATTCTATCAATGATAGCCAAAGCTATTTTATTATTTCTTCAAGTATCTATAAGAATTACATCAATAAAATCTAGCATATCACTAATTTTAAACATCAACACTTACCTCTTAAGTACTTGCGTGCTCCTCTATTTAAAGGTCCAAAATGATCTCATCTTTTTTATGAGTTAATTCAAAAACTCTTAAATAATATTATTTTTTTGGGAATTCCATTTACTTTCCTTTGGTGGCAGGCTCACTATTCTCAAAAGCACTCTCAATTTTATGCCCTTTTATTTGATTCAAACTATTATTCCCACTAATTCTACTCTTATCAGAATCGCTTACTTAATAAATTTTTTTGGGATCCAATAATTCTATTAAAAGAATGCATTGACATCCAGGCATAAATGATGTGATCTATTGGGTGAAGGTGGTCTTGGTTGCAAACCTATTCATGTAGCTATGACTTCCTTCTCTCATATGCTCTGGTGGAATTTTAGAAAAAATGATAGCCTTAGGGCTAATTTTATGATGGAAAAATATTCCCAAGGTAAACACCCTCTTATCTGTGCTTATAAAGTTGGTGACTCTCCGATTTGGAAAAGACTTTACTCCATTAAATGGGTTGTTGAATCCTCTTGGGGTGACCCTCTTATCGTATGTTCTTTCTTTTTTGGCAATAATTAGATTGGCAATGGCTCTACTCCCTTTTATCTATACATTCTACTATTGCTATCAAAGTTAACTCTTTTTTGGCTTAATAATAATTGGAATGAAAATAAACCTGAGAACTACATTCCTATTTCTATTTTGACAAGTTTTTCAACATTGCTATCTTTTCTAATAAACCTGATCAAATTCTTTTCATGCTCTCTTACAATGGCTATTTCATTCTTAAAGGGGTTTGGAATTTTATTAGAAATAAACGAAACGCCTCTCATGTTTTCATTAAACTTTGGAACAATATCATTCCCATTTCTTATTCTATTTTAGTTTGGAGGATTTTGAATAACTTGATTCCTGTATATTCCTTGCCCTGGCTTAAAGGGTTTTATTTACCTTCCAAGTGTTATTGTTGCTTTCATATTAAAATGTTAATCATGTTTTTGTCAATGGTGCTATTGCGTCCAAACTTTGGATATGGTATGACGATTTATTTAACACTAACTATTTTTAGGGATCTCTTTCATTATATCAACTTCTTGAAGTTTTTTCCATAAAAATTTGAAAGGTTATATTAAAGTTTTAATTGCTATACCGTTATTTGGTTCATTTGGATGAATAGAAATGATGCTAAATATCGAGGCATCCCTATGAACCATAGAAGGATCCTTGCTACAACCCTAAACCCTAAACCCTAAACCCTAAACCTACCAAACACAAACCTAAAACTAAAAACTAAAAAAGCACTAAAACTTTAAAACCAAAACCCTAAACCTAAACCTAAAATAAAAAAATAAAACATAAACTTAAAAAATAAAATAAAAATAAAAATAAAACTAAACTAGAAAATAAACCTAAACTGAAAAAATAAACTAAAATAAATAAACCTAAAATCAATAAACTAAACTAAATAATAATAAAAAAAACTTAAAGAAAAAGAAAAAATAAACTAAAAAAATAAAAAATAAATTAAATAAACTAAATAATTTAAACTGCTGCTTTTTAAATTTAAATAAAATGATTAAATTAAAACACTATTTCTAAACTCCTGACCTGATCACCAGGCGCCCTGACACTGATCCTGACCCTGATCCTATGTTATCTGGGCCATGATATGGGTAGGCCTAATACCTGGCACTGACACTGACTGACCCTGGGCCCTGGGCTACAGGCCTGGGCCCCGCCCTAAATGACAGGCCCTGGGCTTGAACCCTGGGCCACAAGGCCCTGACCCCAGACACTGGGCCCACCCAGATCCTTTGCTCCACTGGGCCCTGAGCCTCCACTGGTCCACAGGCCCTGAGCCCAGACCCAAACTAGGCCATAGGCTGGGCCACAAGGCCCAGACACCACTCTAAACTCTACATGAGCTTAAGACCATGAGCTCAAACCCACTGGGCCAGGCTCCAGGCCTAGGCCACTAGACAGCCTAAAATGCCTAAACCCACAGGCCTAGGCCCACTGAGCCAACTAAACCCCAGACAAACTCCCAGACCATGGGCCCTAGGCCACAGACTACTTAACTAAATCTTAATAGATTAATGGGCTAGCTAAATAAAATAAAATTAAGATAAAATAAAACTCTCACTAGAAACCTAAAACTAAACTTAAACAAAATAAAATAAAATAAAATAAAATAAACTATAAAATAAAATAAATAAACTATTGAAAATAAAATAAACCTAAAAAAAAATAAACTAAATAAAAAACTAAACCCAAAATAAGCATTAATTAAACCCAAAATAAAATAAAATAAAAGAATAAACACTAAACCTAAAATAAACTTAAAATAAATAAAAATAAAACTTAAATACAAACTAAAAAAAACCTAAACTAAAAAAAATAAAACAAAATAAAATAAACCTAAAATGAACTAAAATAAATAAAATAAAACTAAACCTAAAATAAACTAAACTCTAAATCTAAACAAAATTAAATAAAAAAACTAATAATAAACTTAAACTACTAAAAAAATAAAAAAAATAAACCTAAAATAAAACCTAAAATCGACCTAAAATATAATAAAACTAAACCTAAACCTAAATATAAAAAATAAAACCTAAATGTAAAAAATAAAACTAAACATAAAATAAACTAAACCTCAACCTAAACCTTAAAATAAACTAAAAAACCTAAACTAAAATAAATAAACCTAAAATAAATAAACTAAACTAAATAAAAATAAAAATGAGCCTATATAAAAATATTAAATAAAATAAATAAAAAATAAGCTAAATAAACCTAAACCTACTCATTTACATAATTTTAAAAAAATTTCAAAATATATAAATAAATAAAAACCCTAAATCTTAAACAACCCCAAACCATAAAACCCTAAACCTAAAACCCAAAACCCTAAACCTTTAACACTAAACCTTAAACCCTAAAACCCTAAACCTTAAGCAAGTAAACCTAACCCCCAAAACTAAATAAAACCAAACCCCCAAAACCCTAATCCCTAAAGCCTAAACATTAAACCATAAACATGAAACCCTAACCCTACTGGAGGTGCTGGTAGATATGATGGTGGATATGGAGGTGGTGGTTATGGAGATAAGATCTGGAGGTGGGGGATCTGATGTTGTTGATGGTTCTGGAGGTGCTGGCGGATATGGAGGTGGTGGTTATGGAGGAGGAGAGCAGAGGTTAGTGGTGGTGGCGAGGATAGATCGTGGATATGATGGAGGATCCAGCTCGAGAGAGGGGGTTTTACGATGAAGAAAGCGAAGCGGACGATCGATTCTTGTATAGCGAAGAGGGGTTAGTTATCTCATGGTTTTAGATTTGCTCAATGTGCTCATTTTATCTATGTCATGCTTGTATCTTAGAAAACTTGGTCTACTAGATTGATGAATTCAAAAGAAGAAATGTTGAATCAATTTGTTCTCTATTAAAAAATCTTAAACCCTAAACCATAATTTAAAACTTAACCTAAAATTTAAAATAAAATCATAAAAATCTTAAAAACCTACCTAAACCCAACCTAATCCCTACCCACCTAAACCCTAAACCACAAAACTTTAAACCAAATCCTAAACTAAACTAAACCCAAAACCCCCTAACCACAAACCACTAAAATCCACAAACCATAACCCCCAAATCTATAAAACCCTAAACCTAAAACCAACCTAAACTACCATGAGCCCTAACCAGACCACTGACTGGATCCTAAACCCTGGGCCCCTGGGCCCAAACCCTGAGCCCACAACCCTACCCCAAACTGAGCCACTGACCTCTAACCCTAAAGCTGACTGGGCCCCCAGATCACAAACCTAAAATATAAACTAAATAAACCTAAAAAAATAAATAAACTAAGCCCAAATATAACAAAATAAAATAAAATAAACTTGAACCTAAAATAAAATAAAATTAAATTAAAATAAAATAAAAACTACTAAATTAAATAATAAAATAAATAAAATAAAACTAAACCTAAAATAAAACATAAAATAAAATAAATAAATATTAAATAAAATATAAACCTAAAATAAATAAAAATAAAACTAAACCCTAAACTAAGAAAAAACTTAAACCTAAAATAAAATAAAATAAAATAAAATAAACTAAACTAAAATAAACTAAACTAAAATAAAAAAACTTAAACCTAAAAAATAAACTAAACAAACACTAAACTAAATAAAATAAAATAAATGAAAAATCAACTTAACATAAACTTATACCTAAACTAAAAAATAAAACCTAAAAATAAACCTATAATAAAAATCTAGATCCTAATCCTAAAAAATATAATAAGAATTGAAATTTAAACTTACAAAAATAAAATAAAAATAAAAATAAAATAAAAGAAATAAACCTAAAATAAATTAACCTAAAATAAAAAAATATTAATTAAATAAACTAAACTAAATAAAAGTAAAAATAAACTTAAATAAAAATAAATAATAAAATAAACTAAACAAATAAAAAATAAAACTAAATAAACTAAACCTATAGAATTTAAGAAAAAATAAATAAAAATAATAATAAATAAATCATAAACCCACAAAGAAAACCCTAACCCTAAAACCTACTAAAGCCCCAAATCCTGACCCCAAATCCAAACTCTAATCTAAACCTGATGGATCCTGACCTAGGCACTAACCCTAAAAAAATCGTGGGCACCCAGCCTAAATACTCCTAACCAAAATGTTACTGAAACTCCCAGGCCCTGATACTACTCCCTCTGGGCCTAGGCCCTAAAGTAAGCCCAAACTCAGGCTAGGCCCTGAGCCCCAACCTGACCTGGGCCTGGGCTTAAATGGGCCACAGGCTCTACTGGGCTGGGCCATGGGCTGACCTAAACTGGGCCACAACCACTGAATACATGGCTGGGCCCCAGGCCACCACTGATCCTGGGCCAACCAGGCCCTAGTCTTATGAAACCAGGCCCATCATGACCTAGGCTACAGGCTCCCAGGCTACCAGATCTGGGCTGCCACAAGGGAGACCCTAAATCACTAACTCCTAAAACTATCAATTCTAAAACCCTAAATCCTCCCTAAACCCCATACCTGGTGACCCCAGGCCCTAGGAAGCTGAAAAGCCCTAGGCCACCTGACCACAGCCACCTACTTAAAACTTAAACCTTTAACCAAACCCTAAACCAATCAAATACCCAAAACTCTTAATCCTAAACCACAGTCCTACTAAAACCCAACCTAAACCCACCCAATCCTAAAGCTAAAGTAACTAAAATAAAAAACTCACAAAAAGCTAAACTTAAACTAAACTTAAACCCTAAGAATGGGAGAACCTTCAGAAGAAACATCGCCAACAGTCTAGATCCCATGGAGGCAAAGGCGGAGGTGGTTATCACAGGGTGATGGGGATCTGGAGGTCTTGGTTTGGAGTGGATTATAGAGGCGGGGATGACGGGATTTTCAGTAATGGTGAGGGAGATCGAGGATATGATGGCGAGATCCACTACTTGAGAGGTGGGCGCGGTTATGATAGGAACTAGAGAATTTGAAGAATGACATATCCGATATGCTGCTTATTGAAATGTCTCTTTATAGTAGAGACAATTCTAGTTATCTAGTATTTTTGATTTGCTCTATGCATGCTCATTTTTTATATATGTCATTGCCTGTAGCATAGAAAACTTGGTGTGCTACTTGATTAATGAAATCAAAAAGAAGAAATGTTGATTCTGAATTTCTTCTCTATTAAAAAAAAACCATAAACCCTAAACCCTAACCCTAAACCATAAACTAAAACATAAACCCTAAACTTGAAACCTAAACCACAAACCTAAACCTAAACCCTAAAATACAAACACTAAACCCACCATGAACCCCAAAATAAACCCTAAACTAAATCCTACCTGCAACCCTACCTACTGACCCACAAACCTAACCTAACTGAGCCCTAAACCCCTACCACTGAGCCTAAACCCTAAACACCCACACACTAAAACACAAAACCTAAACTAAACTAAATTAAATAAAACCTAAAATTAAAATGAACCCTAAACCAAACTAAATAAAATAAAAAAATAAAATAAAATAAAACCATAACTAAAAAACTAAACCTAAACCTAAAATAAAATAAAGTAATAAAATAAACTAAAATAAAATATAAAACATAGCGAATGAAAAATAGACCTGAATAAAAATCTAAATAAAATACAAACATTTATAATTAAAATAAATCTAAAATTAGTTAAATAAAATTAAATAAAATGTAAACCTAAAAGTAAAGTAAACTAAAACCTAAAATAAATAAAAAAAATAAACTAAACCCTAAATTAAAAAAATCTTAAATAAAATAAAAATATAAACCTAAATCTACACTAAAATACACTAAAATAAATAAAACCTAAAATAAACTAAACTCTAAACTTAAACCTAAATTAAATAAAATACATAAAACTAAATAAAATAAACTTAAAACTAAACTACAAAATAAAACCTAAAATAAACTTAAAATAAAAACCTAAACCTAAATACTTAAAATAAAATTGAAACCTAAATCAAAAATAAAACAAAAACCTAAAATAAAATAAAATAAATAACTAAAATAAATAAATAAATAACTAATATAAATAAAGAAAGTAAAATAAACCTAAACAAAAAATATAAAATAAAACAAACTAAAATATATAATTAAAAAACTAAATAAGCCTAAACCTACCTGTTTACTTAATTTAAGAAAAATAAAATAAAAAATAAAATAAATAAAGAAAACCTAGGCCTCCCCAAACCTTAGGCTAGCCCTGACTCTATGAGCCCTGGGCCTCCCACTGGGCCCTGAAAGACCACTGAGCCACTCCCAAAATGAGGCTAAAGGTCAACAGCAGGCTCTGGAGTCTTGGGCCCTGGGCCATGGAGCCACTGGGACACTGGGCCAGGCTGACCTGATCACACTGACTAGACTAGGCCACTTGGGCCCTGGGCTACCCAGCCAGGCCACTAGCCAGGCCTACTGGGCTGGCCACAGGCCTGGCTGAGAGCAGGCCCTGGGCCCTGGGCGCTGGATCCTGACCTGGGCCTAGGTTAACCTCACGCCCTGGCCCTACTGGGCCTGGGCCATGGGCTAAAGGCCCTGGGCTCTGGGCCTGGGCCCTGGGCACCTTGGGATCTCACAGTCTCAGGCCACAGGCCCTCAGGCCCTGGGCCAGGCCCAGACCACAAACCCTAAACTGAGCCTCTCCCAGAAACTGCACTAAACCTGGGCTAATCTGACTAAACCTAGGCTAACCCACTGACCACTAAACTGGACCTGGCCCTAAATCCTAAACCTGGCATTAAACCCTAAAGCCTAAACCCTTTACCTAAACCCTAAAATCCTAAACCACAACCCTAAACCCTAAACTCTACACTAAACCTCAATAAAACCTAACCTAAACCTGAGCACAGTAACTAAATAAAATAAAATAAACCTAAAAAAGCTAATAACTTAAACCTAGACCTAAACCCTAAGAATGGGAAACACGATGGCACAACATCTCCATCATCGGGCTGCCATTTGGGCCGGTGGAGGTGGAGATGAGAAGATTATGATGGTGGTGGGGTATCTAGAGGTTCTCGATATAGAGGTGGTGTTTATGAATGGGATGATGGAGGTTACAACCATGGTGGTGGCAGAGAAAGAGATCAAGGATATGATTGTGGAACCCGCTACATGAGAGGCAAGGGTGGTTCTGATGGGAACTAGTGAAATTGAAGAACGACCAATCTGATATGCTGCTTATGGAACTATGTCTTTACAATATAGACAATTCAAGCTATCTGGGGATTTTGATTTTCTCTATTCGTGCACATTTTTATCTTTGTCGTCGCTTATGTCTTAGAAACCTTGGAGTGGTACTTGATTGATGAAATTGAAAAGAAGAAATGTTGAATATGAATATGTTCTCTATTAAAAAAAACCATTAACCCTAAACCCTGAATCCTAAACCCTAAACTAAAACATAAACCCTAAACCTAAAACCTAAAACCTAAATTGTAAACCCTAAACCCTAAACCCTAAAAACTTTAAACCCTAAACCCACATATAAAAAAAAAACTAAAAAAAACCACAACCCAAACTCACCACAATCCTAACCACACCCACCCTAAACCCTAAATGTCAAACCCTAAACCCTCCCAAAGCTAAATCCTACTAACCTGACCACACCCTACCTAAATCTAAATAAAACCCAAAATAAAATAAACCTACTGCATATAAAATAAAATAAACCTAAACCTATAAAATAAAATAAATAAATAAAATAAACTAAAATAAATAAATAAACTAAACTAAATAATAAACTAAAATAATAAATTATAATAAATAAAATTTAAAACAAAATAAATTTAATAAAACCTAATAAATAAATAATGAGCTCACTAAAACTTTAAAGATAAAATAATAAAGCTAAACCTAAACTAGATAAAACTAAGTATAACTAAACCTGAGCTAAACTAAACTACCAACCTAACCCTGGGCTAAATATCTAAAACCATGACCCTGAGCCTAAACCCTATCCTAAACCTTAGGCCCTGGGCCACAGGCCATACCCAGGCCCTGGGCCACCCTTAACCCTAAATCCACAACCACAACCTAAACCTAAATTAAATAAAAAGGCCCTGAGCTGTATAAAATAAACTAACCTAAAGGTAAACCTAAAATAATAAATAAACTAAAATAAAATAAATAAAACCTAAACTAAACTAGAAATAACCTAAGACTAAAACCTAATTAAAATAACACTAAATGTAAAATAAATAAAATGAGCTAAAATAAAATAAAATTAAAACTAAATGGAACTTAAATTTAAAATGGGCCAACTAAACTAAAATAAATAAAAATGGGACCTAAACCCTAAACTAAAAAAAAACTTAAACCTAAAATAAAAACAAAATAAACATATACCTAAACTAAATAAATAAAACCTACAATAAACTAAACCTAAACCTAAACCTAAACTAATTAAAATAAATTAAACTAAAATAAACTAAACCTAAACCTAAACCTAAACTAAAAATAAACCTAAAAGTAAATCTAAAATCAAACCTAAACCTAAACCAAATAATAAAATAAAACTCACTTAAACCTAAAATAAAATAAAACCTAAACCTAAAAAATTAACTAAACTAAAGATAAAATAAACCTAATATAAATTAAATAAATAAAAATAAAAATAAACCTAAAATAAAAATTAACACTAAAATAAATAAAAATAAACTAAATAAAGCTAAACCCTCTTGACTTGCTTGATTTAAGAAATAAATAAACAATAGAAACCAAGGCATGAAACCCAGGCCACAACAATGAGCCACGGACCTGACCCTAACCTCTGTCCTGCTGACCCCAGGCTTAGGCAGGCTGGAGCCACTAAAGACCATGGAGCCAGGCCCTGGGCCTGACCCAGATCCACAGGCCTGAGGCCCTGGTGACCTGAGCCATCCTGATCACTGGGCCCTCTAGGCCGGACCTGACCCACTGACCAACCTGGGACCCACACCACAAGAACCTGAGCCACTGAGGCCCTAGTACAGGCCTGACCCTTACTGGGCCACAGACCCCAGATCTTGGGCCACACTGACCACAGGCCCTGGGCCCTGGGCCACTAGGCCTTGCCACTGGGCCCTGGGCCCTAATCCTGGGCCCCAAATGACTCTCAATCCACTGACCAAACTCTACCCAGGCCTTCTTCACTCCCAGGCCACTGGGCGTTCCAGACTCTAAATTCTGGGCCCTGGGCCCTAAACAGCCATAAACCTGCCCTGGGCCCTCTAAATCCTGGGCCCCCAAACTTTAAACCATAGCCAACCCTAAACTGACCTAATCCCTAAACTAAAACCCAAACCCAAAACCCCAAATAAAAACTAAACCATAATCCAAACCTAACCTATAAACCACAAACATAAACCTAAAGTAAGTAAATAAATAAATAAATAAACCAAAACCATAAAATCTAATATAACTTAAACCTAAACCAAAACCTTATGAATGGGCAGAACCTTGATGGCAGGAACATGACTATCAACCAGTGATCTAGCAGTGGAGGTAGATTTGATGGTGAATCCATAACTTCGAGATGGGGTGGTTACGATGAGAATAAGAAAGCGAAGAATGATCCAATCTGCTTATGAAACTATTTTTACAGTAGAGATAGTTCTAGTCATCTAGGGTTTTTGATTTGCTTTATGCATGGTCATATTTGTTATATGTCCTCACTTGTGTCTTAGAAAACTTAGTGTGCTGCTTGATTGATGAAATTAAAAGAAGAAATGTTGAATATTAATTTATTCTCTACTAAAAAAACCATTAACCCTAAATAGTAAACTAAAACATAAACCCTAAACCTAAAACTTAATCCCTAAACCTTAAACCCTAAACCCTAAATAATAAGAACCCTAAAACCTAAACCCTATACAAAAAAAACCCTAAACCCTAAACTCTAAATCACAAAACCTACAACCCTAAACCCTAAGCCCTAAACACCACCCAACACTAAGCCACAAAATAAAACCTAAACAACTAAAATAAAACTAAAAATAAAATAAACCCTAAACCCTAAACCAAAATAAATCTAAAAATAAAATAAAATAAAATAAACTAATAAAATAAACTTAAATAAAGATAAATAAAGCTAAACTAAACTAATATCAAATAAACCTAAAATAAATAAATAAAATAAAACTAAAGGGTAAATAAAATAAAATAAACCTAAAGATAAAGAAATAAAACTAAATAAAACTATGCCTAAAAAATAAACATTAAAATAAACATAAAATTAAATAAAACTTAACCCTAAAGGTAAAAAAAACCTAAACCTAAACTAGAAACTAAACTAAAATAAAAAAACCTAAACCTAAACCTAAAATAAAATTTGGACCTAAATCTAAACCTAAACTAAATAAAATAAATTAAACTAAAAATAAACTAAACCTAAACTAAACAACTAAAAATAAAACCTAAAATAAACTTAAAATTAAAACCTAAACCTAAACCTAAATAAATAAACTAAAATTGAACTAAATCTAAAAGAATAAATATAAAACCTAAAAGAATATATAAAAATAAAACTAAACTAATATAAATAAAATCAAAATAAATAAACTAAACTAATTAAAATAAAATAAACCAATAAATAAAATTAAAACAAACTAAAATAAATAAATTTTAAACTAAATGCCTAAACTTCCGTGGATTTAAGAAAAATAAAGATAAAAACCCTAAACCTAAAAAAATAGGCCCTGATCCTAAACCCTACCACCCAAACCCAAAACTAGATCCACAACTCTAGGCCCTGGCCACTGACTGACCTGAGCCTGAGCCACAAGGCCTAAATCTTGAGGCCTAATGGGCACAAATGACCCTGAGCCCTAAACCCTAAACCTTGACCCTGGGCCCAGAATAGGCCCACTGATCACTAATGATCCTTGACCTAGTGTTGGGCCACTGAGCCCTAAGACCACTGAACTAAACTATCCAAACTGTGACCTGAACTGGGCCATGGGCCACAGGCCCTCCCCAGGCTTTATCTAAACCTGGGCCCTGGGCCACCCAGGCCCTGGGCCCTGAGCCACAGGCCTGGGCCCTGGGCCTGGGCCCTAACCCTAACCACAACTTTAACCACCAGGCCAGGCCAAGGCCCAGATCATGGGCTAAACCTGGGCCAAACAGCCCTGGGCCACTCTGAAATACAGCCACTGGGCCACCAATACAACCTAAACCGACCACAACCCTAAATAAACTAACCCTAAGCTAACCCTGATCCACACTAAACCTAAACCATGAGCCTTAACTCTAAATATTAACTCACAAAACCCTAAACCCTAAACCACAAAACACTAAACCCCAAAACCCTAAACCTACTTTAAACCCTGTCACAAAACAACCCTAAATTATAAACCCTAACCAAACCTAAAGTAACTAAATAAATAAAAAAATAAACTAAACCTTAAAGCTATGCCTAACCTAAACCTACCTAAACACTAAGAATGCACAAAACCTTTACTGCAGAACATCACTGCCAACCAGGCTTAGTCAAGATCTAGCGTTGGAGGTGAAGGTGGAGGCAGCAGTTATTGTAGTGGTGTTGGGGGATGTGGAGGTGCTAGTGGATATGAAGGTGACTTATGGATGCAGGAGGAGTGACGGAGGTTACAACCATGGTGCTGGCGGAGGGAGAGATCAAGGATATGAGGGTGGATCCTGCTACTCGAGAGGCGGGGGTGGTTCTGGGAACTGTAGAAATTGAAGAATGGCCAATCTGATCTACTTCTTATGGAACTGTCTCTTTAAAGAAGAGATGATTCTAGTAATCTAGAGTTTTTATTTTCACTATGCGTGCTCATTTTTTATCTATGACATCGCTTGTGTCTTAGAAAACTTGGTGGGCTGCTTGGTTGATGAAATCGAAAAGAGGAAATGTTGAATCTGAATTTGTTCTATGTTAAAAGAAACTATAAAGCCTAAACTAAAACATAAACCCTTAACCTAATACCTAAACTCTAAACCATAACCATAAACCCTAAACCCTAGACAAAAACATAAACCCTTAACCTAATACCTAAACTCTAAACCCTAAACCCTAAGCCCTAAACCCTAAACCCTAAACTAAGACATAAACCTTAAATCTAAAACCCTAAACAAAAAATACAAAAAAAAATTGTAAACCCTAAACTCTAAAATCTTAAACACTAAACCCTAAACCCTAAACCCTAAACTTACCCAAACCAAAATCAAACCCCCACCAACCTAAACATAAACCTAAACTAAATAAAAAAAAGTAACATAAATAAAAAAACCTAAACCTAAACCTAAACCTAAACCTAAACTTAAACATAAAAGTTAAATAAAATAAAAAATAAAATAAATAAAAACTTAAACTAAACTAAAAATATAAAATAAACCTAAAAATAAAAAATAAAAATAAAATAAAAATAAAATAAACATAAAATATAAAATAAACATAAAAAATAAAATAAAACCCTAAACCTAATTCTAAAAATAAAAAAATTCAAAAAATAAAATAAAAAAACTAAAAGAAAAAATAAACCTAAAACTAAACCTAAACATAAACTTTAAAAATAAACTAAAATAAAAAATATAAAATAAATAAACTAAGCTAAATAAAAATAAAAATAAACCTAAAATAAAATAAAATAAACTAAAATAAATAAAAAAATAAACTAAATATGGTTAATAAACTTAAACCCAATTTTGCTTGGTTTAAAATTATGAAAATAAAGAAAAAAACCTACCTATCCACAAAACCACCCTAAATCCAAATCCTAAAAGCCCTAAACTAAAACTTAACCTACTATGACCCATCTAACACTAGGCCTACAACCCTAAACCCTAAATTGAAACCTACCCTAAACTAAAATCCTGACCCCAGACCTTGACCACTGAAATCTTACTCTACCCTGGACCTTACCCTAAACCTGCACCATACCCTAAATCCAAGCTAAATAGTAAACCCTAAACCTTAAAACCTAAACCTTAAACCCTCAACCCAAAACTAAACCTAAACCTTAAACTAACCCTAAACCCTAAACCTTAAACCATAAAAACCCTAAACCATTAAAGCCTAAACCCTAAACTCTAAACACTAAACCTTAAAACCTAACCCTTAAGCCTAAACCCTAAACCCTAAACTCTAAACCTTAAAGCCAAATTCCCAATCATTCCAGTTTGGATTTCTTTCCCTAATAAATGAATTCATTTCGTTAACCATCAATCCATTTTTGCTATCGGTGCTTTATTTGGTCGGTCATTGCAAATTGATCAGACAATGCTACGAAGTCTCATCCTTCAATAGCTAGAATCTTTCTTGAATTGGACATTACCAAGAAACACCCAAAAGAAATGTATTTGGGATCTAAAAATTATCGTTACATGTAAAGAATTAAATTTGAAAATTTCCCTATCTTTTTTTCTCAATACAAAATCTACGGGCATGATAACTCTGAATATTTCATTCTCCATCCTCACCTATAATAGAAAATCTCTATTAAGGAAACTTCTATTCCTAACCCTAGGCCAACCACTACTAAATATAAAAAAACTACTTTGGAAAAAAATGATTCGTTGAATGTTCCTAATAAGGCTGATTTACCTTTCACTTCTTCTGAGCAATTGAAGGCTTCAAATGTTAACAATAATAGCTTTTCAAAACTTTTGAATGAGGATTTTATTTCCTCTGATTCGAACCTTTCTTCCTTGCTAGCTTTGATAGATAAAAATTAAGCTTTAAAGGAGAACATAAATGAGGAATTTAAAACCATTCATCATTCTAATTCAATGGAGAATATGGCTTTAATACCTCATGATAATCAGGTTGATAAACCTGATTCCATATTCCAAATTCAAGATGATTTAGCTTCTCAAAAAGATTTGCTTTTATCTAATAATTTGGCTAATGTTAAGGAAGGGTTTGGTGTTCCCACTTGCATTTTTAATAAATCAATTTCTGCTCCCTCCCTTACTATTCCCAAAGCTCATTTATCTTTGATAAATTTTAATGTCTTGGAAGAAGAAGAATGCACTTCTCATCAAGAGATTTCTCCTAAATTTGTGACTAATGTTGTTAAATCCTTTTCAGATGATGCTTCAAAGGGAAATGAAAATGGCTTCCATAATTTCTATTTGAAAAAGAAAAAAATGTTAAAAATTTTCCTACCAAATTGCTAAGTAACACTAGAGCTACTATGACCTCTTTCTCTTCTCTCAATTAACTTTTAAACCCCCCCCCCCCCCCTTCTTTTCTTTATGTTTAATTTTTTTTATTTTGAATGTTCAAGGGATTGGTATTGGTACCCTCTCTATTCATAACTGTATTATAAATCTTTGTTGTATCCATAATATTTCCTTACTTATTATTCTTGAGTTGCTTATCCATGCTAATAAAATTAACCATGTTGCTAGAATGATTGGTTTTAATAATTTTTTCTCTAATGTTAGCAATAAGATTTGGTGTTTTTGGAATAACTTTGTAGATGTTTGTATTCTTGATGATTTTCATCAAGTTGTCAATGCACAAATCTCTTATGGTGATTATTGTGTTTTGGGCTCTTTTGTTTATGCATCTTGTAATAGATCTGGTAGAAATCTTCTTTGGGATAACTTGACTAATTTTGCCACCTCTATCAATAAACCTTGGTTTGTTGTTGATGATTTCAACACTATTTTGTTCTCTTCTGAATGATGTGGTTATTGATCTCCTAATATTCATTCCATGGAATATATTTTCAATATGATCCTTGATTGTAATTTGAATAATATTGGTTTTAAGGGTTCTAATTATACTTGGCAAAACTCTATACTTTGGCAAAGGTTCTGGATTCTTCTTAATACTCATTGGATTACTCAATGGCCTATTACTTCTATAGATCATTTAAGAAAAACATTATTTGATCATGCTCTTCTAGTTTCTATTAAAAATAATTCTAATAGATTAAAGAATTTCTCTCCTTTTAGATTTCAAAACATGTGGATATAGCATATTAATGTTGACCACACTTTGGAGTGAGTTCTCAACCTCTTCTTCTTAGTCCTAGGGATCTTCTAGGCACTGAGACTTCCTTAGTCATAAGACACTTCTAGTTTTTAAGTGAACAATCAACCTAAACCTAGAGACTTAGAAGTGTTAATCATAGGATTAGGCTATGCCTTAGGGATTAAGGAGACTCACCTACTCTATAGCCTAAATTCAACTTGTGTTCACCTTCTCAAACCAAACCTTAAATTCAATTCAAATATAAAAATCCAAATCCAAATCTATATCAAATGATTGAAGCCCATGATTGAATCCAAAATTGAAATCCTTCCTAAGCCATATGATTTTTCTTATGGACTAGCCTTAGCAAAATTCAAATCAATCCAAATTCAATTGATTTTCTCAAAGATAAATTCAACCCTTCAATCAATTTATCAAATTCAAACTCAAACATAACTTCAAATCATGATCCAAACCTAAATCAAAATAAAATCAAATCCAAATCCAAACCATTAAGAAAATTTCATGGACTTAGCCAAGTTCTACCTAAAATCAATCAATCCTTCAATCCTCATTCCAAGTTCTACCTAAAATCATAATCAAAACCATCGAGTAAATCATTTATATTAGAATACAAACTCAAATGTAATTTTAGTCAAGTTTAAGCCTAAATTAAATTAAATCATGATTTGAATGTTAAGTCACTAATATATATATAAAATGATAATAACAAACAAAAAATTTTAATTTAACATACACAATCCATTTTAAATCTAAAATGAACTACAAAGAGAGAGAGAGAGAGAGAGAGAGAGAGAGAGGTTAAACCAATTCTAAACATCAAATGAAATTTGTTCAGAATTAAATCAAAATAATAACTAAAAATAAATGTTATATATATAATATATTAACCATTATATTAAAATAATTAATTTATCAAATTATGAATCCATATTATCAACAATTATTAATTATAATGAAAATTATCTTATTTTATACATATAACTTATAAATTTTCATTCAATTATTTACTAAAGTTATTAAAATTATATAAAACGCTTAAAATCATTTATTAACAAAAATCAGGTTTCACCAAATTTTTTTAAAAAAAGGGAAAAAGATAAAACTATTAAATGACCTACCCCTTGCTAATTTTTTTGATCCTGATAACACAAAAAATGTAAAAAAAGAAAGAAATAAAAAGAGGGAATGTCGGAGAAGTTGAGGCATGTAGGATAAAGTTAGCACCTCTCTCTCTCTCTCTCTCTCTCTCTCTCTCTCTCTCTCTCTCGATAAGCAGAAAACATGACACAGTAAAAGAAATGAGGCCCTGTAGTTTTTCTCATCTCCCTTCAGGCAAAAGAAGTAGAAGCCATCTCATTCCTACTTCACTTAAGAGCGGCTCTCCCCTCCTAGCTATCCCTAAAAAAATAAAAAATGAAAAATCTCTCTGAGCACCTCTCCTCCGTTGAAAGCAAAGTTGAAAATAAACTCTCCCTCACGTCCATCCCTTCCTCTCAACCAAGCAAGGCATAGCCAACCCAAACTGCATCCATGCCTCTCTCTTCATCCAGCAAGTGACCACTGTTCCCTCACTTTCTCCAAAATTGAGACAAACAATAGCGAGTAGCTGGTAGCTGATCGAGACTTCCTTGATCCCAACTAGCCCCCGTAAATCTGGCTACCTACAGAAAGCACATGAGACATCCTATGAATTTTCTATTGATTGATCAAACTATGCCACTCGCATAACTGGCCACCAATGAACTCTCCCTTTATGCCTCCATCCTCTTTCATAAATACCATGACTTTCTAGCCCCAAGCATCGATCCCATTCTTCATCACTTCTCCCATTGCATCGCTGGTCGAAGAAGAACCCCTTCGAAGGACTCTGGTAGATGGTTCTCTGGATTTAGCGTGAAGAAAGAATCCCTACCAAAAATCATCAAGGCCAATGATCTGGTCCTCTACGAGCTCACCGTTGAGGTCTCCTTGGAGGAGATCGGATCGAAGAAGATCCAAAAGATCATAGATGACATGATTGCTGTCATGCAGAAGGCCCCTAACGTCAGCCTCGCTACTCCATAGACTAGTATTCCTTTGAGGGAAATGAGCTTAGTGGAAATGGAATAGGTGTGAGTATTGAAGAAGAATAGTATGCTATAGATTTAATTGCCCTGAAATCCATCCTCAATGATCTGGATAGAAATTCCAAATCAAAGGTAATGCTGGTAGTGCTTGGAGGGTTCTTTAATGATCCATAGTGGTATGCTCAACTTCTAGAGCCTTTTTAACCTATTGTTCTCAATGCCCTATCAAATCATATATATAGTCTAGGTGGAGATTATTATTCTTGAATATACAAAGGAATCCATTAGCTATGCTCTTAAGAGTGAAACTAATGCATAAAACCATCAACCTTTTGATCTGCTGTTAATAATTAATCCAAAGCTTCAAAAGAAGGGAAGCAAAATAGCTTTGTTCATTGAAAGATGTTTCAGCATTGATGGATTTAGAGCTATGGTAGAGTGTCATCTATAGGTGAAGGTCATAGGTCACGATCGTTTTGGTCAACTTATCAAAATTGCTACTTCTGGATGGATGGCTCACATATTATAGCATGAGTTTGATAATCTGAATGGGACTATATATGTGGATAAGATTATTCTAAGAACATTCAAAAAATTTAAGAATCTGGATTTTTCTATTCCAGTAAGATGCCCAAAGCCAAGTGTCTGTGATCAAGTGAGGAGGAAGCGAATCATAGGAGCAAAGAAAAAAGAATGCTAGCTAAAGTATTGATCTGACCCAACAAGCACCTTAATAGGGCATTTTTTCTTCCAAATGATGTCACCTCTTGGTCTGAATCCACTGGACATTAGCTCCGGTGATGTATAATTCTGAAATGCTTAGAAAGCCTTAAGGATCACATGTTTGATGTGTTGAATGCGAGCATCATTAGGATCCAACCTTTAGAGCCCATTCACTTTACTTTTTAATCCTTGCAGTGAGAGTTTAAAGACAAAAGTAAGACTATTCATTTTATGTGTTTGAAGTGAATAGTTTTGATTAGGCCGAATGACATAGTGATTTGATTCCACCTATCAAGCCATGATGAACTCATGGGCCATTTGATCTTTGATCAAATGATCATCATTAATCGAATATTTTATTTATTATTAAATTCAATTGAATCTAAAAAAGGATTTAATCAGTCTTTATAATAAAAAAGAAAGAAATAATATCTGATCAAACAAAATCCCAAAAATGTACAAATTAAATTATCATAAAATTTAAGTAAAACTTAGTATAAAAAATAATTAACTAAATAAATAACATTATAAATATTATAATCCAATAAAAAAAGTTGTTTGAACATAATTTATGAATGTCGATTATAAAAATGAACTCAAACCCTAATTGTTATATGTTGATCTTAAAAGTCAAAAAGAAAATTTAGTTCTAAGACATATCCTTAATTATAATTAATTTAATTATTAATTACAATTGACTAAGCTTTATTTGATTAGTTATTCATATAAAATATTAGAGGAAAATGATTAGGACTTCTTTCATAAATGTTTCCTCTAATTATTTTTTATAAGAGAGGGGATTTATAGAATAAGATTGGGACCTCTTTCGCAACCCATTCCATAAATCCATTCCTTTTGGAGGATAATTAATCAATTTGGCAAATTAAGTTAGAGAAATTGATTAATTAATTAATGATTTTATTAATCAAATTAAAATTACAATCATATCTAATCTTCATTAATTAATTCATTGGTAGATCTTTAGGTGTTTAATAGCCTAAATAAAGTTAATGAAATTATGATATACCCATATGTGTTGGAAAATCATAAAAGTAATTAATTAAGTTCCTTAATCAAATTAATCAATAATTATGAGCTAATTGCATTAGGCCCTTTTATTTCTTAGGATCATTGCAGTTATTTTCAATGCATATCATGTTGGCTCACAATTATTTAATTAATTACTTTAAGGTAACATAGGTAAGGGTTAATTAGTGGATTTAATGCATATTACAACCTAATTAATCTATAAAATCCTCTTAATTACATTTTATTAAATTAAATCAATTCAAAAATATGGGAATTGGTTAGGATCAACAAACTTTTCTTTATTTCATTAAATCAAATTGAAACATAAAAGTTAAAAGTGACATAAGAAACTTTGGTTTGCTTCAATTATTTATATTTGGTACAATTGCCCTTAGGAATTAATTTAATTAAACAAAATCATGTGTTTATGTTTAGTTATTCCTCTCTAATCATATTAAAAATTGTATGTCATTTGATTCATGCATTCATCTTTTGCAAAATTAACTAAATTGAATTGTTCCCTTTATGTCAAGCTTGCATGTGTTGATTTAATTTAATATAAGTGTGCCTATTATCACTATTAAATCAAAGTTATTTTCAGAAGTTTATAAGTTAACTATAACATTTGGAGTGATAATAGTTATAAATATTTATAAGCTTGCATGTTTCTATGGCTTAGAACATGTGATATGGAATTCTCTTTTTTTAGTCTATATGGATATGCATAAAGTTTGAATGTTAACAACTATATAGTACATTTGAAAAGGACATAACATCTATTTGAATTCATTCCAATGTATAACTATGTTAGATTTTAGATAGAACTTTAGCTCACACATATAAATAATTCAATTGAAAGAAATATAACTTTTGCATGATTTTCCATTATTGTAGTCACTTGTACTTTCATGTGTATTCAAGAATAGTGGGTATATCTAGTCTGGACATTCCAAGGATGTAAGGATTTAAGTAGCCCCAAGGAGGTCTTTACCTCACTCCCCTCGTTTAACAATGGCGAAGTATCTGCTTAAAACTTTTATACACTTGTATGTGCATTTAGCTAATGAAGGAAAATCTCCTTTTTAACTTTAGCTCACATGTATACATAATTCAATTGAAAGAAATACAACTTCTACATGATTTTCCATTCTTCTAGTCACTTGTACATTCATGTGTATTCAAGAATAGTTGGTATATCTAGTCCGAACATTCCGGGGATGCAAGGCTTTAAGTAGCTCCAAGGAAATCTTTACCTCACTCCCCTGGTTTTACAATGTAGAATTATTTGCTTAAAAATTTTTTACACATGTATGTGCATTTAGCTAATGAATGAAAATCTCATTTTCAACTTTAGCTCACTTGTATAAATAATTCAATTGAAAGAAATACAACTTTTGCATAATTTTCCATTCTTGTAGTCATTTGTACATTCATGTGTACTCAAGAATAGTGGGTATATCTAATTTGGACATTTTGGGGATGTGAGACTTTCAGTAGCCCCAAGGAGGTCTTTACCTCATTCCCTTGGTTTAATAATGGCAAAGTATCCACTTAAAACTTTGATACACTTGTATGTGAATTCACCTAATGAATCAAAATAACCTTTTCTACAAATATGCACATCTATATTCATCATCTAAGTGTGCTAAAACTAATTATATGTGTAGGAATATTTAAGATTAATATAATATGAATGTTACATGTGATGGAAAGGAATGATTGAATATATGTCATGTGATAGTAATTCAATTGAAGTAATCCTAAGATTCCTTTCATATTTAATAAGATTATTTAAAATGAGCCTAAACTTAAAATTAAGTTAAAATTTGTAATAAGCCAATCACTAAAGAGAACTAAATCAAATTTATATTGCTTTAGAAAGTGGCTTAAAAAGAGGGCAATCCTCTTTCCTTATCTTTATAACACTTAGTTGCTAAGTGTAATAAAATGAAACAAAAGAAAACACAAATTAAAATTCTCAAATGAATTAAATAACTTCAAGTGAAACAAACCCTTCATGTTAAATTAAATATTTCTAAACTTAGAGAACTACAACTCTAATTCCTAGAAAGACGTACCACACAAGCCTTAACACAAACATTAGAATTAAGTCATTACTTCCAGTTTTATGTTAGGGCGGTGCTTGGTATAATGTATATTTTTGTTTGTGATGTATCATTTTAAACTGGATGTTAGGGTGTATGCCTCGTAGACTGCATGGTAGGTCATGATTAGCCTAATCGTGTTTTTTGTAGGGGATTATGTTTAATGAGCCACTTAAAAATAAATACAAATGCTCTCTTTGCAGGTTGTTAAGCCCCTAAGCAAAATCCAAGTTAGGACAGGTGGGCTTGGTTACCCATGTGTAGGTTGTTAAGTATAAATTATGATATAACTGCTTGGGATTGTATGCATCTTTAATTAACCTTTATTTTACAGGCATAGTTAGATTTACTTTTCCTATTCTTAATGTAATTTTGCAATTAGGAATTAAAATTAGTGTTATTGGGGATAGAAGGCTTTGTCCTGGGAGGCCATGTGATGCTTTTGAAGTGGAGCAAATAAAATCAACGGAAAGAAATGAAGACATGAAGAAAGAAGAATGAAGACCCCCATAGCATTCATTCATTATAAATTGTAATTATTATTTTATAATTATGGGTTGTATAATGGTAGAGCTCGGCTACCCATCTTTTTCTTTTTGGGTTGTACAATGGTACCCACCCGCATCGGCCTTTTATTATTTCACGATAGTTACCGAAATTGGTTCATCATTTTTTTTGGATGTGTACTAGAAATGCAATGATTTTCTTAGTTTCTTAAATAATTGATGTTTGAATGTGTGGCTTGAATGCGATTAGGCTCTTAGGGAAAAATAAATCTTTTACCTAACTACAAGACAAAACTAAAGTTTTAAATAATTCATAACCTCACAAAAAGCCTAGGAATTAAATCAAGTTAATTAAAAGATTTAGCAGCCCCTCAGTTAAATGTTGTTTGTCTCACATCATGTATGCATATTTCTTTACTCTTACTAAGAGAGGGTTTCCATCCTTGCATGATAGGAGAAGGCTTGACCTTTGAAGGCCTCCTCTGTGGTAGAAAACACCTCTTTCCTGTTGATTTAGCCAATAATCTAACTTCATCATGCATATAGGCATACCAAATCCCAAAACCTTTGTCAAAATGAAGTGTCCAAAATCAAATAAAATTTGAATAGATTTTCATTTGTAGATTAAGTATTACTCATACCACTCATGCTTTAGTCTCTTAGTGAGTGAGTTTAAGGACTTTTGTCTCTTTCTAAATTAATAATAGCCCAACTATCTTGCAAATGCATAAGACTTGTGTACATGGTTTTAAAATCATAGGATGAGTTAGCTGGCAACCACTCCAGGCGATTATAATCCCAGCAGTCGAGTGGTTTATTCTCTCTTATAAAGGTAAATCTTATGCCCATTTTCACTTAGACTTAGGTCATTCTTTGGCTTATGCCAAAGCTCTGTAGATATAGGGTCTGAGGTTACTATTTCCTTCAGGCTACAAGCATAAATCTTCAACTATTAGGCATTTTCATGACCTTGTGTTGTTGGATTATAAGTCCTAGCTTTCTAATAAAATGTTAACTTCAATAAAATTAATCTCTTAAACTTCAGACATATAAAATCCAACCATAGAATAGATTAGAATGCTCACTAGGCTTCTTAGTATCATGAACATTTCCTACACATTCCTTTTGGCTTTAATAATAAGTCTTCTCCTTGAACAATCCCATTTAATTTTCCAATACAAATAATCCTTTCATAGTCTAGCTTTGAAATCTTTGGAGACCATAATTTAAACTTTAATCAAGAGTATTCTTAAGGAATTCACATTCCATAGGATGTAATTAACTATGGGGACTTGCCCCCCATAAGGAACTTAATGAACCTGGCTTAAAATAAATCCTACTTTACTTTTCTATGTAAAGTAGGGCAAAGATCTCTGGTATATTCGAAAACCCATCATGCCTTAGGAGTCCTTATTAGGTGATTAGGTCTATTTTAGGTTAATGATTTCTATCTTTTGAGATAGTGCTTCATTCTTTAATGTCATACTAGATTACTTCAATAAGTATCCTCTAAGATCTGCGTGGTGTCTTGCATCTCAAAAATAAACACCACAATTAATTTTTTTTAATGTTGTTGCTAAAAATTAAAAAGCTCCTTTACATCTTGATAATTCAATTAGGGGGATGAATAGACTATGGTTTAAACTGAAATGACTTAAACAAAATCTAGTTTGGTGGAACAATCATTAATTTAAAAATCATTTTGCTAATATGAAGGATATGGAAAATTTTGTTTGTGATCTTGAAGTTTCTATTATGATGAAACCTTCCAAGATTATGGACGTGAATGAGGCAAAGGATAAACTTATTAATTTCCAAAATATGGAAGAAACTTATTGGTCTCAAAAAGCTACTAGTAAACATACTACAGATGGTGACAGGAATACTAGGTATTTACATGAATTAGTTAATAAAAAGAGAGCTTTAAATAATATTCAAAAAATTAAAAATGATAATGGAGAATGGATTATAGAGAATAGTGATATTAAGGATTTGGTTATTAATTATTTTAGAAATATGCTAATAAGAGTTGCTCTTATGAAGTTATTTCTAAATTTAACTTTATTCCTTCTATTATTATGAATGATGACAATGCTTTGCTTACTATTTTGCTGAATGAAGATGAAAATTTTAAAGTGCTTAATAGGTTGAACATATGTTCTGTTGCTGGATTGGAGGGTTTCACTACTCAAATTTTTCAAAAATGTTGGATTATTATTAAAAATGATTTGATTGATGTTATGGTTGATTTCGTTAATGGTAATCCTTTTTCTGGATATTTTTTTAGCACTTCTATTATTCTCATACTTAAGAAAAATAATCCAGACTATTGAAGTGAGTTTAGACCTATAAGTCTTTGCACCTTCTTCAATAAGCTAATTTCCAAAATTATTGCCAACAGGCTTAGTCCACTTCTTCATAAGATCTCTCTCAACCAAACTAGTTTTGCTAGAGGTAAATCTATTTCTTATAATATTTTACTTGCCCAAGAATTAATTTATTATTTATATGCTAGGAATAGAGGAGGAAACATTCTTTTCAAATTAGATATTACCAAAGATTTTGATAATATCTCTTGGGATTTCCTTTTTCACATTATGAATTTATTTAGGTTTTCTAATAAATTTATTTTTCATATTAAAAATTGTATTAATAATGCCTCATTTTCTATTTTTCTTAATGGGGAAGCTTTGGGTTTCTTTCCTTCCTCCCAAGGCTTAAGTAAAGGAGATCCTTTATCTTCTACTTTATTTATCATTGTTATTGAATACTTATCTAGGAGCATCAATGATATATTCTTAAATAATCCTAGTATGTATTACAGAACTCTTGGTGGTTTTCCTGTTTCCCATTTAAGTTTTGTAGATGATTTCATTATTTTTTGCAATGCTTCTATTCATCATATCAAGAATCTAAAAAATCTTTTAAGTACATCTCATAGAGAAAGTGGTCTTACTATCAATGATAACAAAAGCTATTTCAAATACTTCTTCTAGTATCTCCAATAATAAAATCAATCACGTCTTGCATATCACTAATGTTTAACATCAATATTTACCTCTTAAGTACTTGGGTGCTCCTCTTTTCAAAGGTCCAAAATGATCCCATCTTTTTGATGAGTTAATTCAAAAAATTTTAAATAAAATTTCTATTTGGGAATTCATTTACTCTCCTTTGGTGGTAGGCTCACTATTCTTAAAAGCACTCTCAATTCAATGCCTCTATATTTGATTCAAACTAATATTCCTACTAATTCAACTCTTATCAAAATTCATCACTTGCTTAATAATTTTTTTTGGGGATCCAATAATTTTATTAAGAGAATGCATTGGAGGTATAAATGTTGTGGTCCTTTGGGTGAAGGTGGTCTTGTTTGCAAACCTATTCGTGAAGCTATTATTTCCATCTCTCATAAGCTCTAGTGAAATTTTAGAAAGAATGATAGCCTTTGGGCTAATTTTATGATGGAATATAGACACCCTCTTATCTGTGCTTATATAGTTGGTGACTCTCTAGTTTGAAAATGGCTTTTCTCCATTAAATGGGTTGATGAGTCCTTAATATCTTGGGGTATTCATTCAGGCTCATCCTTCTTTTAGCAAGAAAATTGGATTGTCCATGGATCTATTGACTCCCTTTTATCTATGCACTCTACTGCTGCTATCAAAGTTAACTCTTTTTGGCTTAATAACAATTGGAATGAAAACAAACTTGAAAACTATTATCTCTATTTCTCTTTTTGATAACTTTAGAAACATCCCTATTTTTTCTAACAAGCCTGATCAAATTCTTTTTAAGTTATCTTATAATGGTGAATTCATTCTTAAAGAGGTTTTGAATTTTATTAGAGATAAGCAGAACACCTCTAATGTTTTCATTAAACTTTGGAACAATATCATTCCCATTTCATATTCGATTTTCGCTTGGAGGATTTTGAATAACTTTATTCTTGTAGATTTCTTGCTCTAGAATAAAAGGTTTTATTTACCTTCTAAGTTCTATTGTTGCTTTCATATTGAAAATGTTAATCATGTTTTTATCAATGGTGCCATTTCTTCCAAATTATGGATATGGTATGATGATTTATTTAACACTAACTATTTTTATGGATTCCTTTCTTTATATCAACTTTTTGAAGCTTGTTTCCAAAAAACTGTGAATGGTCATATCAAAATCTTAATTGGTATTACCTTTATTTGGTTCATTTGGATAGATAGAAATGATGCTAAATATCATGGTATTCCTATGAATCATAAAAGGATCCTGGCTAAAACTAAAGAAAAAATTCATGGTTTGTTTAATGCTAATTTAAGAAGCAACATCCATTTTAGAGGTTACAAATTTGTGGCTAAAAAATTAGGTCTCATTCTGCCTATCGTTTCTTTCAATAAGGCTATTAGGATTATCCATTGGATCAATCCTAATGAGAACTTTATTAAATCCATACTGATGGTTCAATTTCACCTAGTAAATATGGTTGTGGGGGTATTATTAGGGTTTCCAATGGTACTGTCATTTGTGCTTTTGCTTATCCCCTTAAAGCATGTTCTATTATTTATGCTAAGCTTATGACTATTAATAAAACTATTGATATATTTTTGAACATAGGCCTCTTTAATATTTGGATTGAAGTTGACACTCTTCTTTTACTTAATATGCCTACTTCTAATAAAATGGGGAATGATGATTTATTTTATCTCCTTAATTACACTAAAACCCTCCTCTCTCAAGTTTGCTATGAAATTTCTCATATTCTTCGTGAAGGTAATGCTTGTGTGGATTTTCTAGCCAATTTTAGTGCTGAATTAAATGAGTTCACTATATTAGATAATCAAAACTTATCCAAGCTACTGAGAGGCTTTGTTAATTTGGATAACTCTGGATTGCCTGACTTCAGACTTTAACTTGTGGCTTTTTTGTTGGTCTTTAGCTATGGTGTTTTCTTTGAGCCTTTTTATTGATTGTTACTTGTGTGCTTTCCCATATTAGGATTGCTCATTACTGTTCTTCTTTAAGGTCTTGGCTAACCGCATTTTCTATGAGTGCTACCTTATTTGGTGGATGTTGCTTTTTGTTTCTACCCTCTGCCTGGTTGTCTTTGGTGGTGTTTGTTTGAAGGCTGTTGTTAGTCTTTTCATTTCTATCTTAGTGTTGGGCTTTTTGGTGATTACTGCTTTCCTTTCCTATTTTGGCTCGATGGCTACTGATTGTTGGTTGTTCCCTCTTGCTTGTGGCTTGAAGGTTGATGTTTTATGGATATTCCTTTCCTATTTTCTCTTTAGTGGTGGTTGTTTGTTCTCTGGGGTCTGGAAGGGACCTTATTTTGCTTGGGTCAGGTTCCTTTCCTCTTTGGTTTACAGCTGGTGGGTTGGTGGTCCTCCTAGGTTTGCTTTTCCTTGGTTACTTGCCTGGCTGGGTGATTGTCACAATTATTTCTTGGTTGTTTTTGGTGGCCTCCTATTGGCCTTTGGTTATGCCTGCTATCGATATTTCCCTCTCAATGAGGTTTACCTCATATCTAGTCTGGTTTCTTCCTTATCTGAGTTGGATCTTCTACTTTTGTGGTGACTGGTTGGGTGCCTTGTTGTTTGGCTGGTTTGATTGGCTATGTTGGTTGGTGGTTGTTGGTTGATTGGGTGTGTTGGTGGTTTACCTCCTCTGAGGCGGTCAGGGGTTTGTTGGCGGTTTATCTTTGGTTTGGATTTGGTCTAGTGGAGGCTATTTGTTAGCTATTATATTTTCTATTTTGTTGATTGGGCCTTGGTGATCAGTTTTGCTAGTTTTGGTTTGGTTCTGTTGGTTATGTTTTCAGCCTCCTCCTGTAATGGTCTTCCTCTCTTGGCTGCAACTGCTTATCTTTTGCTTTTTTCTTATTTGGATGGAAGCTTAGTTGTGGGTCTATTTTCTCCTGGCATAAATGTTGTTTGCTGGTGGGCTAGGTGACTTTATTGGTTATTTGCTTCTGTTTTGTTACTGGTGAGATATTGTGGTTTTTTTGTATTCATTTTTGGTTTGTTGTCATTTTATATTGGCTGGTTGAAGGCTATTTAGTGGCTGTTGTTTTCACTTGGGTGCTGGTCACTTGGTTCAGTGTCTTGGATTTTATTTTGGTTGTGGGTATTACCTCTTTTTGGTGTACTTTTCTCTCCTTGTTTCCTAATACCTGCTTCTTGGTTTGTGGTGGTGGTTTTGCTATTACATTGGCTATTTTTGGTCGTAGCCTTCCTGGATGGTCCTTTGGTCTTTTTGTTTCTCTGTCTTGATGGAGGTGTAGCTTCCCCTTTTATCTTTTTCTTGTCTGCTTGGGTTATCCTTTGCCTGGATTGGATTGGTGGCTGTTGTTGGTGTTAGTTGTCCCCTCAATTTAGGTATTGGTTTGTTGTTGCTTTGGGGATAATCTTAGGATGGTTCTTTGGCATTGGGCCTGTCTTTTCTGGACTGTGTTGTTATTTCTGTTAATGATGCTTACTCTTTTTGGTATTTCTCTTCCCTTTTTGTGTTGGCTTTGGTGGTTTTCCTGTTGTATTGCTACTATCCCAGATGGATGGCTATTGGTTTGCCTTACTAGGCTTGGTTGTTTTGGTGGCTTTGTGCATGGATGTTCTGTTTGCTAGTTAGAAGACTTTGCAGCATTGTTGGATGACAATCTCTGGATGACTACCTACATGAGGTATGCTGGTTATGATGGCCTTGATGTTTCCCTCTATTTCTTGTTTTGGTTTGTAGCACTATATGTAATTGTAACCCTTCTTCTGATGTTTGGATGCTTACATATAGCGTTTCTCCTTGAGATGATTGCGACTGAGCCTGAGCCTTTTCTTTACTTTGCTCTTTCACTTTGCTCTTTCTATTTTTGCCTACTTAATTGTACTAATCCTTTCTATAGAATGTTGCAGATTTCTTTTATAAGTTGACAGTCTTACCGGTTGAATTTGCTGTTATCAAAGAAATCAAGTGAATTTTGTTGTACTCATATGGATCTGCTGCTGTTACTGATTTGGTTTTTCTTTTGCTTCACTTTATTTTATTTTGTAATAGTTTGGGGATTCATCTCTTTAGGTTTTAATAAAGCTCTATGAGCATTAGTTTAGAGATTTACCCCCTTTAAAGACTTTGTACTCCTTAATTTGTGGCAATAAAATTCTCCTAAATTTCCCAAAAAAAACCCTAAATCCTAAACCCTAAACCCAAAACTAAAACCTAAACCCTAAATAATAAACCCTAAGAACCCTAAACCCTAAACACTAAATCCTAAACCCTAAACCCTACAACCTTAAACCATAAACCCTGAATTCTAAACCCTAAAACCTAAACCTAAATAATAAAATAAAGTAAAATAAAATAAAAACCTAAACTAAAACCTAAATCCTAAACCTAAAACCTAAACCCTAAACTCTAAACCATAAACCCTAAACCCTAAAAACACTAAACCCTCCTTAAACCCTAAACCCTAAAACACTAAACCCTCCTTAAACCCTAAAACCTAAAACCCTAAACCCAAAGCCCTAAACCATAAACCCTAAAACCCTAAACCATAAACTTTCCCAAACCTAAATCTAAACCTCCCTGGGCCCACCAAACTAAACCCTCCCAAACCTGGGCCCTAAACCCTCCACACCTGGGCTCAAACCCTGGGCCCACCCTGACTAAAACCCTAAACCTAAACCTATAAACCTGGGCTAAAGTAAATAAAACCTATTAAATAAATAAAAAACTTAAACCTAAATAAAACTTAAACTAAACCTAAACTAAACATAAACCTAAAAAAAATAAAATAAAATATAAAATAAAAACTAAACTAAAATAAAATAAATAAAACCTAAACTAAACTAAAATAAAATAAAATAAACCTAAAATAAAACCAAAATAAAATAAAACTAAACTTAAAATAAAATAAAATAAACCTGGAAAATAAAACCTAAACCTAAACCTAAAATAAAAAAAATAATACTAAAAATAAACCTAAACTAAACCTAAACCTAAAATAAACAAAATAAAACCTAAACTAAAATAGATAATCCTAAATATATAAACTAAACTAAAAAAAATAAAAATAAAAATAAAATAAACTCAAATAAATAAAAAAAATAAATAAATACCTAGAACAATTGGTTTATTTTAAAACCCTAAGTCCTAAATGCTAAACCTACAAACCATAAACCCCCCACCCTACAAACCATAAAAAACCTAAACCCTATAAAACTATAAACCATAAACCTTAACTCCTAACCCACTAACCACTAACCCCCTAACCCACACTAAACCACACCTAAACTAAACCCTAAACCCTAAATTGTAAACCCTAAATGCTAACCCTAAACCCTAAACCCTAAAACCCTAAACCTTAAGCCAAATCCCAAAACCCTAATCCTAAACCCTAAACACTAAACCTAAGCCTAAGGTAACTAAATAAATAAAAAAATCAACCTAAACTTTAAAAAATGGGTAGAACCTTGATGGCAAGAAAATCACCGTCAACCAAGCTCAATCTAGACCTGGTGGTGGAGGCGATGGTGGAGGCAGCATTTATCGCACTAGTGGTGGGGTATCAAGAGGTGTTGGTGGATATGGAGGTGGTGGTCGCAGTAATGGTCATTGGAGGTTGGAGGAGCGATGGAGGTTACAGCCATGGGGGTGATGGAGGGAGAGATCATAGACATGATGGCAGATCCCGCTACTCGAGAGGTGGGGGTGGTATTGTTGGGAGATAAAGAAACTGAGGAACGGCCGATCTGATCTATTGCCTATGGAATTCTTTCTTTATAATTGTGACGGTTCTAATTATCTAGGGTTTATGATTTGCTCTATGTGTGCTCATATTTGATCTATGTTGTCACTCGTGTCCTAGAAAACTTGGTGTGTAACTTGGTCGATAAAATCTAGAAGAAGAAATATTGAATATGAATTTGTTCTCTATTAAAAAAAAACTTAAACCCTAAACCTTAAACTCTAAACCCTAAACCCTAAACTTTAAACTACAACCTAAACCATAAACCCTAAACCCTGTGAACCCTAAACCCTAAACACTAAACCCTATTCCCCTAAACCTTAAACCCTAAACCCTAATCCATAAAACCCTAAACCATTAACCCTAAACCCTAAATCCTAAACCCTAAAACATAAACTTAAACAAAAAAATAAAATAAACACCCAACAACACTAAACCCTAAAAACTCATCATGACCGCGCTCTGTCTCTGGCAATTTTGTGGCGATTTTCCATTCCCGTGCTATTCTCTATGGTTTGGCCGCTATTCGGGCCTCCCCGATCATGCTCGCTGTCAAATTGCTCATTATTCTCTGCGGATTGGCCATTGCCTCCCGATCATGCTCAGTCAAATTGCTCGTTAGCATCCCTGTGATTCTCACTAGATCGATTAATGGTGGAGGCTTCACCCTCGGCCACCCGTAAACTTCTTGATGGGCCTAGAACCACGATCCTAAAGGTACCGGATCCGATTGAAGCTGAATCTTCTTGTGAAGTCCTTTAAGGATGCTCTTTAAGACCCCTTATAATGCCTCGGTCAATCTTATCTCTACATCCTTTCATGGATTCTTTGTCATGTGTTGACCGGGATGTGGAGAAAATTACTTATAGTTCTCTTTAGTTGGTAAATTCTCTCTAAGGCATCCTACTCTAGATAAAATCTGATCCTTCTTCCATAGCTTAAAGCTTTCGGGAGTTTTCACTATTGGGCTACTTGATCCTCGACACATCCTCATTCAATTATCAAATGATTTGGATTACTCTCGTGTCTTTGCTCATCGCTCTTATTATGTGTATAATTGCCAAATGCGTCTCTTGAAATGGTCCCCCCTTTTTGATGTCAAGGAAGAATCACCTATTGTTCCTCTATGGCTTGCTTTCCCAAACATGAGAATTCACTATGTCACTCATCAAGTATTGTTTACGGTTGGGGCTCTATTTGGTAGACCCCCTTCAAATTGATCAAGCCACTGCTACTAGATCTCGACCATCTGTTGCACGCATCTTGGTTGAAATTGACATTACCAAAAAATACCCAAAAGAAGTTTGGATTGGTTCAGAAAAATTTGGATATAACCAAAAAGTTGAATTTGAAAACTTCCCAGTCTTTTGTTCACATTGTAAGATCCATGGCCATGATCATACCGTATGCTTTGTGCTACACCCCAACCTTAAAAAGAATATTTCACAAGACACTAGTACCTCTCTTGCAACAGTGAAAACCACTAAGTTAGCCTATGTGCCAAAAGCTACTCAAAATGGAATACATCCCCATACACCTGCCCCATTAGTACCTATTGATTTGTCAAATGAAAAACATTCTGAGCTAGGTATACATACTACTATTGAGGTGTGTCTAATATACATAGCACTTCTCCTACTTGCAATATATTGGCCTCTCATGACAAATCTTTGCTTAATGACAATCAGAATGGAAATTTAACATTGGATCAAAATAATGTTGATCCCTTAATGTCAGACCAAAATCTGACTATGCATCATGGCAATGAAAATGTTATTTGCATTACTATTAGTGCAAGAACCTCCCCATCTACTTCTCTACAGAGTGATACTCAGGCTATCCAAATTTCTCATCCTAACTCAAGAAGGAGAAATCAACACTAAAACATTGACGTCGCTCCTACTCTAGAAAACAAAACCAATCCCTTTTAATGGAGATACTTTAGATTGATAGACCTTTCCAAAGCTTCTTAAAAAAAATCTTATAAAGACAAAATAACTAATAATAATTTCACTAGAACCACGCGTTCTTCCCTTACACCTCATAAATAATTATGTCCCTCTCTCTTCATTTTTCCATTTTCCTTTTCTATCTTTTCTTTTTCAGAATTATTATTATGATAAATTTTCTTATTTGGAACATCCGTGGTTGTGGGACACTCCCTGTTCGCAACCGTGTTAGGAGCCTCTGTCACTCTCATAACATCAAACTTCTTATTATTATTGAGCCTTTCATTAGATCTTCCAAAATTGCCTTTGTTGCTAGATCGCTTGGATTCCAAAATTTATTCTTCAATCTTAACAACAAAATTTGGTGTTTTTGGGAAAATTCTATCACCATTTCCATCATTGATGATCTTGATCAATTGGTTAATGTCAAAATCTCTTTAGGTGATTTTTCGACTTTTGGTTCCTTTATCTATGCTTCTTGTAATAGAGCCGATAAGAACATCCTCTGGAATCATTTAAGATCCTTTGTCCCCTCAGTTAACCTACCCTGTTTGGTTGGGGGTGATTTCAACACTATCATTGCTTCATCGGAAAGGAGGGGAGGATGTTCTCCTAACTTTCATTCTATGGAAGACTTCTCTAATATGATCCTTGATTGCAATCTGATTGACATTGGTTTTCGATGATTACGTGGCACAACTCTAGACTTTGGCGATCGGGCACCCTCTTTAATTCTCTTTGGATTAATCAATGGCCTCTCACCTCTGTTGAACATTTGAGGGACTTTGTCGATCATGCCCTCTTTTGATCTCTATCAAAACTCCCCCCACTAATCCTTCTACTCCCTCATCTTTCTGTTTCCAAAATATGTGGACTCAACATGGTGATTTCACTAATTTTGTTTCCACTAACTGGATGGCTCCCGTACATCCGGATAATTCCGTTAAAGGCATGGTTCGGCTTTGGCTTAAGCTCAAGAGGCTTAAACAAAACCTCAATTGGTGGAACAAGCATATTTTTAAAAATCTCTTTACCAATCTTAAAGCTATGAAACAAGTGGTTTATTCACTTGAAGAGGCTGTCTTAACCGACTCCAGTAAGTTTGAAGAGTTGAGCACTGCCAAAGATAGTCTGATTAACTACCAAAATATGGAGGAAACCTATTAGCATCAAAAAGCTGCTAGCAAACATATTGCTGATGGTGACCGTAACACTAGGTACTTCCATGCTATCTGTAATAAATGGAAAGCTCTAAACTTGATTAAGAAAATTAAGAATCTAATGGTATTTGGATAACGATAACAATGAAATCAAGGATTCTGTCATACATCACTTTCAAAATTTATTAAATTCTAATCCTTCTTAGAAACCCTCTCCAACACCCATCTTATCTCTTATGATTACCAATGAGGATATTTGCTCACTATATCGTCCCTCGAGCGGAGATTAGTAGTACTCTTAATAGCATGAACAATGACTGTTCTGGTCCCGATGGCTTCCACTGCTTTCTTTCAACATTGTTGGACTTTTATTAAATCGATCTTAATGTGTTATTGATTTCTTTGATGACAGCTCTATTCCCAGATATTTTTCTAGTACTTCTATTGTTCTTATTCCCAAAACCATCAATCCTGAATCCTGCGGTGACTTTAGACCTATTAGTCTTTGTACCTTCTTCCAAAAACTCATTGCTAAACTAATTAATAATAGAATTAGCCCCCTGCTTCATAAAATCATCTCCCCTAACCAAACTGGTTTTGTTAAGAATAGAACCATATCTGATAATATTCTCCTCGCTCAAGAACTAGTTCATGACATTGACATTTCTTCCAGAGGAGGTAATATGCTCTTCAAACTGGACATCTCTAAAGCTTTTGACAACCTCTCGTGGGATTTTCTTTTTCAAATCTTGCATTTGTTTGGTTTCTCTGATCATTTTATCCGGATTATTAAAAGTTGTATCACTAACATCTGGTTTTTAGTCATCTTAAATGGTGAATCTCTTGGTTTCTTTTCTTCGAGCCATGGTTTGCGTCAAGGCGACCCCCTTTCTCCTTCTCTTTTCATCATAGTCGAATATCTTTGAAGCCTCAATGACCTTTTCATCCAAAAAAACCTAGCATGGCTTTTAAAACTCATGGTGGTTTCCTGTTTTCTCAAGCTTTCGAGATGATTTTATAATCTAATGCCTCCCTTCAACATGTCAAAATATTAAGAATCTCTTAAATGATTTTGGGAAAGTTAGTGGTCTCTTCACGAATGATAAAAATGTTGTTTTATTCCCTCAGCGAAGATTCCTCCCAATAGATTAAATCAAATCTCTAGAATTACTAATTTTAAGCAAAGTCACTTTCCCATTAATTACCTGCTCCACTTTTTTAAAGGCGAGAAAAGATCTCACCTTTTGATGATCTTATTCAAAAAATTACTAAAATTTCAGTTTGGGAATTCCATTTACTCTCTTTTGGTGGTAGGCTAACCTTGATCAAGAGCACTCTTAATTCCATGCCTTTATATCTCATCCAAACCATTGTGCCAACCATCTCTAGCATCAATAGAATTGAGCGTCTCCTTAATAAATTTTTCTGGGGCTCCAATACCTCTTCTAAAAAATGCACTTTGGACCTCTTGGTTTAAAAGTTGTGGCACTTTTGTGAAGGTGGTCTTGGTTGTAAATCCATAAAAGAAGCTATCAATGCCTTCTCCTATAAACTTTGGTGGAATTTTAGGAGTAATCATAATCTCTGGGCTAATTTCATGACTGCTAAATATTTCCAGGGTAAGCACCCCCTCATCTGTCCCTTTAAACCGGGTGACTCCCCTGTGTGGAAGAGACTTTGTTCTATCAAATGGGATGCCGAATCTCTAATTTTTTGGGGTATCAACTCTAGTACCTCTTTCTTCTGGCAAGATAACTGGAGTGGTTGTGGTTCCTTGGATGACTTACTCTACACTCATTCCACTTCCGCCATTAAAGTAAACTCTTTTTGGCATAACAATAAGTGGAACAATAATAACTTTTGATTTTATCCCTTGTACTTTCTCGAATATGGTCACTTCTATTCCTATCACTTCTCAAACTCAAGATCATATTCTCTTCAAGCTCTCTCAATGGTGATTTCAACCTCAAAAATGTGTGGCTCCACATTAAAGATACTCAGGATTCCTCCTATGTATTCTCCAAACTTTGGAATAACAATATCCCTACTTCTTATTTCTTACTTGGCGTATTGAAAAATTTTATACCTGTTGACTCCTTGTGGGGTAAAGGATTCCATTTACCCTCAAATGTCAATTCTTTCCATATTGAGAATGTTAATCATGTTTTTTTTGTTAATGGGGCCATAGCCTCTAACCTTTTTGGTATGATGATCTTTTAACACCGTCATTTTCAATGGCTCTCTTACTACATCAACTTCTTGAATTCTATTTTGATAACACTACTAAAGGTCACATTAAAGTTATCATTGCTATCACTCTTATCTGGTTCATATGGATGGACTGTAATGATTCAAAACATCGAGGGATCCCTATGAACCACGTGAGGATTATTGCTAAAACTAAAAGAAAAATTCGTGACTTGTTTAAAGCTAATCTCATCCATTACAGACACTTCAAAGGCTATAAATTTGTGGCCAATAACTGGGCATTACCTAGCCGTATCAACCTTACTGTCGAAATGACAAGATTGTCTATTAGAAAAAACCTCCTGACCATATCATTAAAATCAATGCTGATGGCTCTGTGTCTCATAATGGCTCTAGTTGTGGTGGCATTTTCAGGAACTCTAAGGGTCTAGTCCTATGTGCTTTTGCTTACCCCCTTATTCTCTGCACTATCCCATTTTCTGAGCTTATGGCAGTCTTCAAAGCTCTTGAGATTTGCATCCAAAATGGCTGGCTCAATATTTGGATTGAGGTGGATGTTGTTCTCCTAATTGATCTTTTGACTTCCACTAAGATGAGCAGTACGGAATTGTACTACCTCCTCAAGCAAACTAGAGCTCTTTTTGCCCAACTAAATTTTAACATCACTCATGTTTGGCATGAAGGAAATGCTTGTGATGACTACCTTGACAATATGGGTGCTAGATCTGATGGTATCATCCTCTTTGATCAACTCACCTTACCCAAACACTTACGTGGGCTGGTTAACTTGGACAATTCTGGGTTTCCTTATCTCAGAACCTAATCTAACATCATTGTTTCTTTCCTGATCTGTATGCTTCTTTGTTTCTTGGGCTTTCTATTATTTTTTGTGCCTTTTGTGGATGCTTCAAATGGATATTACTTGCTATCTTGATATTTGTGCAATGATTTGGAGTTTTAATAGTTTCTCCTTCATTAGGAGGCTCACTGCTTTTGGCATTTACACTGTTAAAGGATTGCTATTGAGCTATATGTATACTAATATTCTACAGTGGAATTATGTTAAGCTATGTGACAACTGCTATTGGTTTTATAACACCAATCTTATTTGGGACTTTAATCTTATTCTTTGTTGTGCATTTCTAATCCTAGGGGCTTATTGATCTTGGATGGAGATATTTATTTTGATGGGCTTAGCTAATGCTATTAATTTGCAACTCTTTTTTATTAAAGTTATTCTTGCTTGGAGCATCTTAGTTCTCTGTTGTTTCTATGCTATAGTATTGTTTACAATCTTTGGTTGCAATAATCATCTTGATGATTCTTGTTAGGTTATTGGATCTAGCGATAATGCTTCTTTTGACATGCTGATTGTCTCCCATATTTTCTTTGATTCTAGGTTGGAGCTGACGTTTCTCTTTTACTTATGGGAGTTATCTTTTACTTTATTTTTGTGCATGAAGAGGCTATTTGGCCTTTTTGCTGATTCTTATCCCCTTGGCTGTTGTTTAAACTGGAACCTGGACCCCATACAACATACTCTTTTTGGAATCCATTTCCAGTTTCAGCAGGGTTCCTTTGGTGGGATCCTGCTGTTGGGTGCTTTCTTCTTTTCTTCCACCTGCTATGGATGTTCTTTGCAGGCTTTCTCACAGATTATTACTAGCTGTTATATTCAAGAGAACCTCTCTGTGCAAGATGCTTCTAAGATTGGGGCTTTGGTCTTCTCTTGCTCCCTGCAGGAAGGGGCTTTCATGTTGGCCTTTCTTTTTGGTTTTTACTATGTTTACATTTTTTTCTTTGTTTCTCTTCCTGCGCTAACTTGGATCTTTGTTGGTCTTCCCTGATTTATCCTTGGTGGATTAATGTGACTAATCATCCGCTAATGCTTTGAATGTCTCTTCTTGGATTGGCTTGTGGTGGGGTACATTTTCTTCCTCACCCTATCTTTATATCTACTTTTGGGGTGGATTCTTGGTCCATCCCTGTTGGCTGTAGGATTTCTAGGTCCTATACTCAGCAAGTTATTTCTGACATTGCAATTCTAAGGTTATTTGGTGTTTGCTATCTGGATTATTGCATTCAAGATATTTATTCCTACGTTATATCTACTTAGATAGTAACTATGGCATTGCCTACTCTGATTGAGAGGCTTGGATGTTTTTGCCCTATATGTTATTGTCCTGGCTGCTTTTCACCTTGGTTACCTGATATCATGTTTTTTCTGGATTCTAATGATGATTTTCATTTGAATACAATTTTTGATCCTTTTGTTGGTGGGTTCCAATGTGGCAATAATCTCTCTGCTGTTGGGATTGGCTCTCTGATTGCCTGTGCTGTTGCACAACACCTGTTAGTTATTCCTATGTTCGGTTATGCTACTCTGGATATGATTATGGGTTTTAAGGCGTATGCAGTCAGTTATCTTTGTTCATTTGTTCGGTCATTGGTTATGCAGTGGTTTTTTTGAATTATGGTACTATGTTGTCCCTTCTTTGTCTTGGCCATTGCTTTTATTTTGCCTTGGCTATTTTTTTGTCTTGGTTATTTGCTATCTTGCTTTTCTGTATTCTAATGTGGTTCCTACTTTGTATCCTCTAACTATTTTGTTGTTGGGATTTCTCTGCTTTCTTTTTTCTATTTGGGGTATTGTTTATTATCGATATATGATCTACATTACCCTTGCATCTGAGGTTGTGGGTTCTCCTTGTGTTTTATAAAATGTCCATGTTGCTATTTTTTGGAATTGATTTCCTTAGAAATATTCTTTGTTTTCTTTTGGTTTTGCTTTTAACACAGGATGTTGTTGCTTTTCCTTTGTTGTTCTCCCACCCTATACTATTGGAGCATGCACTTGAAGCCCATTTCTTTGTTATGCTTGGAATTAATAAATGATTTATCTTATATGCATAATTGGGTTATTGACCAACCCGGTTATTATTATCATTATCCTTGGCGGTGGATTATGGTGACTAAGCATCGATCTCGATTTCTCACGAATGTCACTTCTTGGATAGGTTTATGGTGGGAGCTTTTCATTATATATCCTTTCCTTTATCTATATATGTTTATGGGTGGACTCTTGGCCAGCTTGTTGGTTTTAACTGCCTTGTTTGTTGGCTGATCTGGATTAATACTCATCTTACTACCCCTGGGATTTTGGATTATTTTGGCAAGCTAGCTGGTTTTTGCTATTTTGGTTGTCTCTTATCTTGGAGATTTTCTGTCTTGTTTTATCTGGACACCTCAATTGGCTCCATCTTTGTTGGTTGTAGAATTTCAGGGCCTCATGCTCACGAAAATTTTTCGACATTCTTGTCACGATGGTGATATTTTTTGGTGATTTTTTTCCGAGTTGCCTTGGGATAATTGTTTTTTATGCTATTTATTTGGTTATCTATTATTGCCATGTCTTGTGATTGAGGAGTTTTATGGCCAATTTCTGTCTTTTCTATTTTGGATGTTGCTATCTTAAGCATTCTTTGTTTTAATTCTAACCCATTTCATTCCACTTGTTGATTCTTCTTGAATGGTGGGTTCAAATGTTGCATTATTTGATTTTGTTGTTGGGGTGGTTAGCTTTCTGAATACCTGTGCAGTTTATCTCCTGTTTCTGATCTGCATTACCTGCTGTTGTCCTTATTCCTACCTCATTTCTGATAGGTTGGTGCAGTCTTATGTGATGAATATTTTGAAAGAGTGGTATTATAGAGAGTTTAGTCCCTTACTGTCTTGGATGTTGTTGCCTTTTGCTGTCTTTTTTTCTGGGTTGATTGTTGATTTGGATTATCGAATTATGACCACGAATGCTACTATTGGAGCCGCTTAACTTTTACTTGGTGCTCATTTTAGGGTTGCGGTCCATTCCATGTTGAGCTATCGCCTTCCTTACTATTGCTTTTCTCCGGATATTAATAAGGGGTTGTTTCACAGGTTGTTTCCTACGAAAGTTTCATTTATATATCATATGATTGGGATGGTGATAATTATATTGACTTGATTAGATTTGACAAGTTGTCTCCTCACAATTTTCTTGTGGATGGATCTTTGGATTGCTTTCTTTCTTGGATATATGAGATTACGCTAAGATGGCTCACTCTCTTATGTTTATGTACTCTTATGTCAAGATGTCTATATTGATGATACTTTTCTTGAATGAGACTCCCTATCCTTCAGCTCTTAACAATTTTCAATATACTTTAGATATGATTTTTCTTAGGTTTGTAGGTAATAAAGCTCACAAGAATATCAACAACTGGGTGCTCCCTTCTCAGTTTGTTGGCTATGATATGTGATGATCTCACTCCCTATTGGTTGGTAGCTCATGTGATGTAACCCTCAGTTTGGATGCTCATATTTGCATCTACCCCAACATGGTGTGATTGAGCCTGAGCCTTCTTGATCACATTTCCTTAATAACATACTCATATTATATTGTTCTCTTCTCATTTTTTTGTCTGTATTACCTTGCTTTTCTCTCCCTATTATAACTTTCGGTGATTCTCTCTCTCAGTCTTTTTTGTCTACTCAGTTATCATGCATTCCCACATCCTTCAGAGCATTGGCTTTATTCTTACTTTAGCTTATTATGTTAATCATCTTGTATCTTTTGATTGTTTTTATGCTTTCTTTTGCTCTTGGAAGTACATAGATAGGAGATTTACTCCTTAGGCTGATTGTAGCTCTTTGAGCAGTAGTTCTGGAGTTTATCCCCTCTTAAGGACCTTGTAACCCTCTTTTTTGGCAATAAAATACCCCTACATGGGGTTTCCCCCAAAAAAAAAAAATTAAATAAAATAAAATAAACACCTAAACTAAAACCTAAACGGTAAACCTAAAACTTAAATCCTAAACCATAAAAACCATAAACCCTAAACCCTAATAAACCTAAACCCTATACTCCAAACTCTAAACCCTAAACTAACCCTAAACCCTAAACATGAAACCCTAAAGACCTAAAAACCTAAACCTAAACTAAATAAAACCTAAACCTATACTGAAACCTAAAATAAAGTAAAATTAAATTAAAAATAAAAATTCAACTAAATTAAAATAAATTAAAACCAAAACTAAACTAAAAAAATGAAGTAAACATAAAATTAAAAAACCTAAATGATGAAAAATAAACCTAAAATATAAAATAAAAAGAAGTAAACAAAACCAAAGACCTAAAATAAAAATAAAACTTAAACCTAAAGAAAATAAAATAAAATAAAACTAAAAATAAACAACCTAAACCTAAACCTAAAAAAATAAACTTAAATAAATAAACTAAACTAAATAAAAAAATAAACCTAAACATAAATAAAAAATAATCTCAAATAAATAAAAATAAACTAAATAAACTAAACTGGTTTAATTTAAAATTAAAAAACCCTAAACCCTTCAAACCCTAAACCCTAAATAGTACCCTAAACCCTAAACTCTAACAACCCTAAACCTAAACTAAACTCAGCCCTAAACCCTAAACCCTAAACCCTAATCCCTAAACCTTAAACCCTACAAAACCATAAACCCTAAACGCTAAACCCTAAACTAATCCTAAACCCTTAGGCCTAAACCCTAAACGCTAAACCCTAAACTCGAACACTAAACCCTAAATCCTAAAAGCCTAAACCCTAAACCCTAAACCCTAAACCCTAAACCCGAAACCTTAATTCCAAATCCTAAATTTTAAACCCTAAAATTAAACCTAAAGTAGCTATATAAATAAAAAATTAACCTAAACCCTAAGATTGGGCAGAACCTTGACGATAGGAACATCATCATCAACTAGGCTAATTCTAGATCTAGTGGTGGAGGTGAAGGCGAAGGTGGCGATTATTATAGTGGTGGTGGGGGTTCTAGAGGTGTTGGTGGATATGGAGGTGGTGGTCAATGCAGTGGTGGTTATGGAGGCTAGAGGAGCGACAGAGGTTACAGCCATGGTGGTGGCGGTGGGAGAGGTTGCGTATTTGATGGATCCACACTACTTGAGAGGTGGTTGATGGGAACTAACTAAAAGAACGGCCAATCGGATCTACCGCTTATGGAACTGTGTCTTTATAGTAGAGACAGTTCTAGTTATCTAGGGTTTTTGATTTGCTCTATGCGTGCCCATTCTTTATCTACGTTGTCACTTATGTCTTAGAAAACTGGCTTTGTTACTTGTTTGATGAAATCGAAAAGAAGAAATGTTGAATTTGAATTTATTTTATAATTAAAATAAAAAAACTTTCAACCCTAAACCATAAACCCTAAACCCTACACCCTAAACGCTAAACTAAAACCTAAACCCTAAACCATAAACTATGAAAACCCTAACCCTAATCACTAAACCCTATACCCTAAATCTCAAACCTTAACCCCTAAACCCTAAACCATAAAACCCTAAACCATTAACCCTAAACCCTAAACCTTAAAACCAAAACCTAAATAAAAAAATAAAATAAAATAAAATAAAACCTGAACAAAACCCACAAACCTAAACCCTAAACCCTAAAACCCTAAACCATAAACCTAAACCCCAAACTCAAACCCTAAACCCTAAACCTTAAATTTTAAAAAAAACCTAAACTGACATAATTAAATAAACTTAAAATAAAATAAATAAATAAAACCTAAACCTAAATAAAATAAAAAAAATAAAATAAAAAAAAAACCTAAAGTAAAATATAAACATAAACCTAAACCTATAAGTAAAATAAAATAAATAAAAACCTAAACTAAATTAAAAAAAATAAACCTAAAAATAAGAAATTTAAATAAAATAATAACTAAATCTAAAATAAAAATAAAATAAACCTAAAAAAATAAAATAAAATCCAAAACCTAAACCTAAAAATAAAATAAAACCTAAACCTAAAAATAAAATAAAATAAAACTAAATTTAAAAAAACTAACTAAACCTAAACCTAAAAAACTAAAATAAATAAACATAAAATAAATAAACCTAAAATAAATAAAATAAACTAAATAAAAATTAAAATAAACCTAAGTAAAAATAAAAAATAGAATAAAATCAAATAAATAAAAAATAAACTAAATAAACCTAAACTCGGTTTGCTTTTTTAAAATAAAACCACACACCTAGATCCTAAACCACTAAACCTACACTATAAACCACTAAACCCTAAACCACCTAAAACAAACCTAAACCCTAAACCCTAGCCACAACCCACCAGCCACACCTACAAAACTAACCCACCATAAACCTGACCAATTCAACTCTAAAGTAACCTAAACCACTAAACTAAACGTTAAATCCACCCTAAATCTTCCACCTCTAAACACCACAACCACAACCCTAAACTAAAACTACCAAACTAAAACTAAATAAATAAAATAATTAAATATACCTAAACCTAAATAAAATAAAATAAAATAATAAAATAAAACCTATACTAAAACTTAAACCTAAACCTAATCCTAAAATTAAAATAAAAAAATAAACTAAAGAAAATAAAAAAAACCTAACTAAAATAAAACATTAAAATAATCCTAAAATAAAAATAAAATAAACCTAAAAATAAAATAAAACTTAAACTAAAAAAATAAAATAAAAAACCTAAATTGAAATAAATAAACCAAAATAAATAAACTAAACTTAATGAAATAAAAAATAAACCTAAATAAAATAAACTAAAATAATTAAAAATAAACTAAATAAATCATGTTTGGGTTTGCTTTAAAAAAAAACATAAACCTAAACCCTATAAACCCAAACCCCACTAAACCCTAAACCCTGAGCCACTGACCTAAACCTACATGACCCTTGACCTACCTAAGTACAGACCTTAAACCCACCCAGGTTCTCCTCTGACCATCCCTAAACCATACCACCCTACTCCTAAACTTTAAACCATCCCCATCCCAAAAAAAATTGTAAATCCTGGGCCACTAAACTCTAAACCTAGGCCAAACCTAAACTGAGCCTGATGTTACCCTAGGCCCTATGACTCACCTAAACTCAATGACCAACCTTAAACTCCATGGCCTACCCTAAACTTCCTATCCCAAAACCTGGGCCAGCCAGGCTCTAAATCCTAAACACCTTTAAACCCCACCCTGACACTACCCAACCACAACCCACTCCCCTAAACCCTGTAAACTCTTAAATCTTGGAATCCTCTCCTCCTTACTCCCAATCTTGGGCCCTCAAACAAACCATGGACTCTAAATTACTCACCACTACGTTACTCGCCCCTAGGCCTAAACCTCTCAAACCCTAAATCATAACCTGAGCCCAGACACTAGACCCATCTAAGGCGTTAAATCATACCATGACCCTAAATCTGCTCCTAAATGACCCTCCCAGGCCCTGGGCCCTGACCATCCTACCCTCCTGAGCACTACAGATGTGACCTGAAACTGAAAAGGCACACTATAAATGACACTGGGCCTAGGCCACCAGGCCCTAAAGCTCTTACCAACTGATCTGACCTAAACATGCTCTAACCCAAAACCCTTTAAACCTAAATTGAATAATACTTATAAGACAAAAACTATATAAATACTAAACTAAATAAAACTTAAAATAAACTTATAAAGATATATAAATAACATTAAATAAACCTAAATAAGATGGTTTGCTTAATTGTTAAAACTCCTAAACCAAAACCTTGATCCTAAACCTAAACCCAAAAAAAACATACCCTGATCTAAACAGGCCTAAACTGAGCCCTGGTACCCACCAGGCCCTATATAAAATCATGACCACCCACTAAATTCTCCCAATGCAAACCACTGACCTCTAACCTGAGCCAACAAACTCTGAGTCTTGATCCTAAATCCCTCTAAACTCAGGCCACTAAATCACTCTAAACTAAATCTTACTTTACCCCCTACAGCTGAAAATCTAAATCTGACCTACTTAATCTTAACCAACCCACTGAGCCTAAACCATAAACTTCAACCCAGGCCACAAAACTCCCAAATCTAAATCTACCCTAAACCCTACTCTAACCATAACCAAAATAAACCATTAAAACTAAACCTAAACCAAAAACCTTAAACCATAAACCTTAAACCTTAAACAACCTGACAACCCCAAACCTTGAAGCCTAAACCCTACAACCATAAACCCTAAACCCTAAACCCTAAAACCTAAACCCTAAATCCTAAACCATAAACCCTAAACCCTAATAATATTAAAAAAATAAAGAGAAAAAACATCATCACTCGAGCCCTCTCCTCATGTTCTAGCAATTTTTCTTTCCTGCTCTCATTTTCAGCTTTTTGGACGCTACTTGCAGGCTGTTTTGAGTGATTCTCAATGGATTCCTTCTGGAATCGATGGTCGCTGGCCAATTTCAGCCCTAGAACTTATTTAAACTTCTTTTCGAGGCATGCCTGCGGTTATGTGCTCTGATCTAATTATGGAAAACATTGCTAAGCTGTTTGAATTCACTTTGGTTGGAAATTTTACTCTTAGTAGGTCTAATCTAGAATACATTCGCTCTTTCATTTATAGTTTGAAACTTTCAGGTGCTTTATGATTGGTTTAATTGATCCCTGTCATATTTTGATTTAGTTTACAAATGATTTGGATTACTCTTGTGTTTTCTCTCATTATTCTTAATTTATTTAAAATTTTCAAATAAGGTTGTTGAAATGGACTCCACTATTTGAAATTAAGGAAGAATCCCTAGTTGTTCTAGTTTGGATTTCTCTCCCAAATATGCGAATTCATTTCGGTAACTATGAATCCCTTTTTGTGGTGGGTGCCTTATTTAGTCGGCCATTTCAAATTGATTATGTAACGGCTACAAAATCTCATCATTCAGTGCCTAGAATTCTTATTGAATTGGACATTACCAAGAAACACCCCAAAGAAATCTGGTTAGGATCTAAAAATTATGGTTATATGCAAAGAATTAGATTGGAAAATTTTCCTGTCTTTTGTTCTCACTGCATAATCCATGGGCCTGATAATTATGAATGTTTCATTCTTAATCCTCACCTAAAAAAGATAATCCATGTTAAGGAACTTCTATTCCTAACCCTAGGATGAGCACTATTAAATATCAAAAAACTAGTTTAGAAAAAAAAAGATTCTTTAAATGTTCATAATAAGGCTGATTTACCTATTACTTCTTCTGAACAATTGAAGGCTTCTAATGTGAACAATAATAGCTTTTCTAAACTTTTGAATGAGGATTCTATTTCCTTTGATTTGATCCTTACATCCTTCTTGGCTTTGATTGATGAAAATGAAGCTTTAATGGAGAACAAAAATAAGGAATTTAATATTACGTATCATTCTAATTTGATGCAGAATATGGATTTAATACCTCATGATAATCAGGTTGATAAACTTGATTCCATATTCAAAATTTAGGATGATTTAACTTTCAAAAAGATTTACTTTTATCTAATAATTTGGTTAATGATGAGGAAGGCTTTGGTGTTCCCACTTGCCTTCTAAATAAATTAATTTTTCCTCCCTTTCTTGCTATTCTCAAAGCTCATTTGTCTTTAATAAATTCTAGTGTCTTGGAAGAAGGAGAATTCAGTTCTCATCAAGAGATTTTTCCTAAATCTATGACTAATATTGTTAAATCCTTTTCGAATGATGATTCAAAGGGCAATGAAAATGGCTTCCAAAGTTTCTATTTGAAAAAGAAATAAATTGTTAAACATTTTTCTCCAAAATTGCCAAGAAATGTTAGAGCTATTGCGTCCTCCCTCTCTTCTCTCAATTAGCGTTTACTCTCTTGCCCCCCCCCCCCTCACCCACACCCTTTTCTTTTTTTTTGTTTAAATTTTTAGTTTGGAATGTTACAGGGATTGGTACCCTATCTATTCATAACTATATTAGAAATCTTTATCGTATCCATAATATTTATTTACTTATTATTCTTGAGCTTCTTATTCATACTAATAAAATTAACAATGTTGCTAGAATGGTCAATTTCAATAAAATTCTCTAATGTTAGTAATAAGATTTGGTGTTTTTGGAATAACTTTGTATACATTTCTATTCTTGATGATTTTTATCAAGTTGTCAATGCTCAAATCTCTTATGGTGATTATTATGTTTTGGGCTCTTTTGTTTATGCATCTTATAATAGATATGGTAGAAATCTTCTTTATGATAACTTCACTAATTTTGCCACCTCTATCAATAAACCTTACTTTGTTGGTGGTGATTTCAACACTATTTTGTTCTATTCTAAATAAAGTGGTGGTTGATCTCCTAATATTTATTCAATGGAAGAATTTTCCAATATGACCCGTGATTGTAATTTGATTAATATTTGTTTTAAGGGTCCTTATTATACTTGGCAAAACTCCAGACTTTGGCAAAGGTTGGACCAGATTCTTTTTAATACTCATTGGATTACTCAATGGCCTATTACTTCTATCGATCATTAAAGCAAAACCTTCTCTGATCATGCTCCTCTTTTGGTTTCTATTAAAGATAATTCTAATAGATTAAAGAATTTCTCTCCTTTTAGATTTCAGAACATGTGGATTTAGCATGTTGATTTTTCTAATGTGGTGGCTAACAATTTGAAAAGTCCTTTACATCCTGATAATTCTATTATGGGGATGAATAAACTTTTGTTTAAGCTTAAAATACTTAAACAAAAATTAAGATTGGTGGAATAAGTATTGTTTTAAAAAGTTTTTTGCTAATATCAAATATATGGAAAAATTAGTTCATGATCTTGAAGTCTCTATTATGTCTAATCCTTCTAAGATTAAGGACTTGACTGAGGCAAAACATAAGCTTCTTAATTTTCAAAATATGGAAGAGACTTATTGGCACCAAAAGCTAGTAAACAATTGCGGATGGTGACAAGAATACTAGCTATTTCCATGCTTTAGTCAATAAAAAGAGAGCCTTAAATAATATTCAAAAAAATAAAGATGATAATGGAGAATGGATTATAGAGAATAATGATATTACCGAGTTAGTCATTAATTACTTTATAAATATGCTTAATAAGAGTTGCTCTTATGAAGCTATTTCTAAATCACACTTAATTCCTACTATTATTACCAATGATGATAATAATTTTCGTACTATTATGCCTAATGAAGATGAAAATTTTAAAGTTCTTAATAGCATGAACATAGATTATGTTCTTTATGCGGAGGGTTTCAATACCTAATTTTCTAAAATGTTGGTTTATTATTAAAATGATGATCCGATTGAGGCTATGGTTAATTTGTTTAATGTTAATCTTTTCCTAGATACTTTTCTAGCACCTATTATTCTCATACCTAAGAAAGATAACTAGGACTATTGGGTGATTTTAGACCTATTAGTCTTTGCACCTTCTTCAATAAGGCGATTTCCAAAATTCTTGCTACACTTAGTCCTTTACTTCATAAGATTATCTCTCTCAACCAAACTCATTTTGTTAGAGGTAGATCTATTTTTGATAATATTTTACTTGCCTAGGAATTAATTCATGATTTAGATGCTAAGACTAGAGGTGGAAACATTCTTTTAAAATTATATTTTACCAAAGCTTTTGATAATATCTCTTCGGATCCCCTTTTCTATATTCTGAATTTAATTGGGTTTTCTATTAAATTTATTTTTTCTTATTAAAAATTGTATTAATAATGCCTGGTTCTCTATTTTTCTTAATGTGGAAGCTTTAGGCTTCTTTCCTTCTTCCCATGGCCTAAGGGGATAATTTATTGACTTAATAATGCCTGGTTCTCTATTAAAGGGATCCTTTATCCCCTGCTTTATTTATTATTGCTATTGAGTACTTATCAAGGAGCATCAATGAGTTATTCTTAAATAATCATAGTATGTACTATAGAACTTTTGGTGGTCTTCCTGTTTCATACTCAAGCATTGTAAATGATTTTATTATTTTTTGCAATACTTATATTCATCATATCAAGAACTTCAAGATTTTTTTAAATTAATTTGGTTGAGAAAATGGTCTTTCTATCAATGATAACAAAAGTTGTTTTATTACTTTTTCAAGTATCTCTGATTAAAAAATCAAACAAATCCTGCTTATCACTAATTTTAAACATCAACACTTACCTATTAAGCACTTGGGTGCTCCTTTTTTTAAAGGTCCAAAATGATCCCACCTTTTTGATGAGTTAATTCAAAAAATTTTAAATAAAATTTCTTTTTGGGAATTCCATTTACTTTTCTTTGATGGTAGGCTTACTATTCTTAAAAGCACTCTCAATTCAATGCCTCTTTATTTGATTCAAACTATTATTCCCACTAATTCTACTTTTATCAGAATTGATTGCTTGCTTAATAAATTTTTTTGGTGGTCCAATAATTTTATTAAGAGAATGCATTGGACTTCCTAGCATAAATGCTATGGTCCATTGGGAGAAGGTGGCCTTCGTTGCGAACCTATTCGTGAATCTATCACTGCCTTCTCTCATAAGCTCTGGTGGAATTTTAGAAAGAATGATAGCCTTTAGGCTAATTTTATGATGGAAAAATATTGCCAAGGTAAACACCCTCTTACCTGTGCTTATAAAGTTGGTGACTCTCCATTTTGGAAAAGGCTTTGCTTCATTAAATGGGTTGTACAATCCTTAATATCTTGGGGTATTCATTCAGGTTCTTCATTCTTTTCGCAAGACAATTGGATTGGGAATGACTTTATTGACTCTCTTTTATCTACATGCTATACTGTTGCTATCAAAGTTAACTATTTTTCGCTTAATAACAATTGGAATGAAAATAAACTTGAGAACAACATTCCTATTTCTTTTATTGACAAGTTTTGCAACATCTCTATCTTTTCTAATATATTGGATCAAATTATTTTCAAGCTCTCTTACAATGATGATGATTTCTTAAAGAGGTTTGAAATTTTATTACAACACCTCTAATATTTTCATTAAACTTTGGAACAATTTCATTCCCATTTCTTATTCTATTTTTTCTTGGAGGATTTTGAATAACTTCATCCCTATTGATTCCTTGCTCTGGTTTAAAGTGTTTTATTTACCTGAAGTGCTATTATTGCTTTCATATTGAAAATGTTAATCATGTTTTTGTTAATGGTGCTATTGCCTCCAAACTTTGGATATGGTATGATGATTTATTTAACACTAACTATTTTAACAGGTCTCTTTATTTATATCAACTTCTTGAAGTTTGTTTCCAAAAAATTGTGCAAGGTCATATGAATGTTTTAATTGATAATCCCCATATTTGGTTCATTTGGATGGATATAAATGATGCTAAACATCGTGGTATCCCTATGAACCATAAAAGGTTATTTGCTAGAACTAAAGAAAAAATTAATGCTTTGTTTAATGCAAATATAATTAGTAATCTTCACTTTAGAGGTTATAAATTTGTGGATAAAAAATTGGGTATCACTTTGCATGATGATCCTTCCTACAAGAGTATTAGGATTATACATTGGATTAAGCCTAAAGAAAATTTTATTAAGATCAATACTGATGGTTTTGTTTCCATAAATAAATATGGTTGTGGTGGAATTCCTAGAGATTCTAAAGGTACTATTATTTGTGCTTTTTCCTACCCCCTCAAATCTTGTTCTATTATTTTTGCTGAGCTCATGGATGTTAACAAAGCTATTGATATTTATTTAAGAAAAGGCCTCTTTAATATTTAGATTGAAGTTCATGCTCTTCTTTTTCTTGATATGCTCAATAATAAAAAAGATGGGGAATGTTGACTTATTTTATCTTCTTAATCACACTAAAAAAGCTTCTTTCTCAAGTTTGCTACAAAATTTTTCACATTCTTCATGAAGGTAAAGCTTTTGCTGATTTCTTTCCTAATTTGGGAGGGGAATTAAATGAGCTCACTTTTTTTATAACCATAGCTTACCTAAGCATCTGTGTGGTTTGGTCAATCTGGATAACACTGGACTGTCTTACCTCAGATTTTGACCTTCTGGTATTTTTTGATTTTTTGTTATGGTGGTTTTATTCAGGCTATTTTTTGGCTGTTTATTTTGTGCTTTTCTCACCAAGAAGTGGTTTTTGCTGAGTTTATTTCTATACTTAATCCCCTTCCTCTTAACCCCATTCTGTACTTGATTGACTCTTTTTTGGGTCATAGTGCTTTTAATTTGTTTCCGTATCCTCTAAGACTGGTGGTTTTCTTTCTGTAGCTCATGCTTTGCCTCTTTTGCCACACAGCTAGTGATATTTTGAGGGTCTTTTGTTGGGTTGTCGCTGTGCCCATTTTTGGCCTACCTCTTTGATTAAAGGATTTTGGGTTTGCCTCTACTTTTGGTTGGCTATGGCCTTTTCCAAATTGGTTTTTTGGGTTGTATGTTTGGTTCTACTAGTTGCTGCTATTTTCTTCTTCCATCTGCCTGGTTATTTTGGGTGGTTATTTTTCAATGCTATTGTTGACCTCTTCTGGCTTGGCTTAGTTTTGGGTTTTTTGGTGGTTGATGTTCTCTTTTCCTGGTTTGTCTTGGGGTATTCTGCTAGTTGTTTTTTCCCTCTGCCATGTGGATTAGAGGTAGCTATTCTAGGGTTATTGTCCTCTTATTTTCTCCCTTGTGGTGAATATCTTCTCTTTCAGATTTGGAAGGGGTTTTGTTTGCCTCTATCCTTGTACCTTTCCTTATAGTTTTGCTTCTTGTAGTTTGGTGGTCCTCCTTGGCCTTTTCCTGGCTGGGTGAATACCATTTTTGTTTCTTGGTTATTTTGGAGATCTCCAGGTGGGTTGTGGCTTTGTATGCTTTTGTTCTATCCCTCTTTTTTGGGCTCTATATTGGCTTTGTCTACTGATTGGTTTTGTTGGTTGACTGGGCTGGTTGGCTATTTTGGCTGGTTGGGTTGATTTGTTGGGCAGATGTGTTCGCTATGTTTGATGGTTGGTTTAGGTGCTTTTGGTTGGGTTCTCAGGTTGGGTTTCTGATCTACTCCTTGGTTGGTTATCCTCTCTTGGGTGTAGCTGCTTTTTCTTTATTTTGTTCCTAGTTTGGGTGTCAATTTTTCTACCACTCTGATTTCTCTTGCTGCTCATCCTGTTGGCTGCTGGCCTGGGTGGTTTTATTGGTTATTTTGTTGGTGGAGGATATGAGCTCATGTGGTTTTTTTGGTCTTATTTTAAGACTTATTGTTCAGGGTTAGCTGGTTTACGGATTTTTTATGGCTACTATCTTGCCTTGGATGTTTGTGTTGTGGCTTGGTGTTTTGGAATTTATGTTGGTTGTTAGTATTGACTCCCTCTAATTTAATTGGCTCTCCTTGTTCCTTGATATTTGCCTCTTGGTTGGCGGTGGTGGATTTGCTATTTTTTGGCCCTTGTAGTGGTTTTGATGGTAATTTTGGATGCCCTCTTGGCCTCTCTGATATAGATTTCCTCTCCGGTGCTTATCTACTATTTTGCTATTTGGGTGGGCGTTTTCCTTTGGTGGTGGTTTTGGAGTTCTTGGTTTATTTTAACTTGGCCATTGATCCTGGTGTAACTTCTGGGATGTTGGCTTTAAGTGATTGGTTTGTTGTGGGTTTTGGTTAGTGGGTTGGCTGCTAGCTGACTGCTACCTAGATGTTTTTCTATATTTGTTTGGTAGAGGAATTGGATCACTATGGACTATTTTGCCTTGGATGGTTGCTTATATAGGTATCTTTGGCTATGATGGCCATCCTCATTCTTCTCTCACGGTTGGTAACATGCATATAATTGTAACCCTTCTCATGAAGTTTGGATTCTCATATGTATTGTTGCCCCTTGATATGATCTTAAGCAGAGCCTTCTCTTTCTTAGCTCTTTCTAAATTGTTTACACTATCTTTTTCCCTTGAGCTATGACCATTGCCTTTGTAGTATTTTGCAGATCTCTTTTGTAGGTTGGAACTTCACAGATGGAATGATCTTTACTCAGTCAACCCAAGTACTATTGATGTGGATCTTGCTTATCTTGACTTCTCAAAGGGATCATGAGCTATTTCTGACTACTCTTTTAACTGCTTTCTTGAGTTATATTAGTCTTATTTTGGGTCTTTTCTCATTTGCTTTTAAGCTGTTGTATTTGCTCTTTAATTTTTTTCCATTGTACTTATATAGGGGTTTAGTTCTTTAGGTTTCTTATAGCTCTATGAGCAGTAGAACTTTGTGCTTTACCCCATTTAAGGAAATTGTATCCTTTATTTTTATGGTAATAAAATTCAAACTTTCCCAAAGAAAAAAACCCTAAACACAAAACCCTAAAAAGCTAAAACTAAAACCTAAACTAAATAAAACCTAAAAATAAAATAAATAAAAATACCTAAACCAAAATAAAATAAAAAAATAAAATAAAATAAAAACCTACACTAAAACCTAATCCTAAACCTAAACCTAAAAAGAAAATAAAATAATAAAATAAAACTAAACTAAAATAAAAGAAAACTAAACTAAATTAAAAAATAAAAAAACCTAAATAAAATATAAACTAAACCTAAAATAGAAATAATATAAAATAAAATAAATACTAAATAAAAACCTAAACCTAAAAAATAAATCTAAAAATAAATAAAAATTAAAACTTAAAACCTAATGAAACAAAAGAATTAAACATAAAATAAAAATAAAAAAGCTAAACTAAAATAAATAAAACCTAAAGCTAAACCTAAATCAAACTAAACCTAAACCTAAACCTCAACTAAATATAATAAAATAAACCAAAAAAAACCTAAACCTAACAAAAAAAAAATCCTTAAAATAAATCTAAAACTTAAACCTAAAAAAATACAATAAAAACTTAAACCTAATCCTAAAAATAAAAAATAAAACCTAAACCTAAAAGATAAAAAAAAATAAAACTAAACTAAAAAATAAAACTAAACTTAAACCTAAACCTAAAAAATAAACTCAAATAAAAAACAAAAACTAAAATAAATAAACAAAAAATAAACAATCTAAACTAAATAAAAATAAAAAATAAGCCTAAATAAAAAAAACAAAATAAACTAAAATAAATAAAAAAATAAACTAAATAAACTAAATGAATCAAAACCTACTAGTTTACTAAATTAAAAAGAAACCCTAAACCTAAAATAAACCCTAAGATCCTTAGGCAAAAACCCTAAACCCAAATCTGGCTGATCCATGAATAGGCCTAAACTGAGCTGCCCTAGGCCCTAAACCTACGACCCTGGGCAGAACCTAAACCCTAAACTAAACCCTAAACTCTAAACCCTAAACTATAAACCCTAAACCCTAAACCCTAAGCCCTAAACCCTAAGCCCTAAACCCTTAACCCTTAAAACCCTTAACCCTTAAAACCCTAAACCATAAAGCCTAAACACTAACCCTAAACCTTAAACCTAAACCCTAAACCCTAAACCATAAACCTAAACCCTAAACTTATTTTGACTTTTTGGCCTGAGATGGGTTTTACTTTTGGCCTCTAGCTTTTGGGTTGGCAGGGGTTCTACACAGTGGTTCTGTTTTCGACTAGGTTGGCTTGGTTTTTTTTGCCTGGTGGTTGTTGTCTTCTTTGCCTTGTTACTCTGGTTTCTAGTGGATGGAATGATTTTTTCTCTTGCTTTATTCTATTTTCTACACTAGTTGGTTTGTTTCCTCTCCGCTTGAACTTGAATTACTTTTAATTTGTTTTTCATGGTTGGATGGTGGCCTTCTTAGTGGGAACTACTATTGGTTATTCCTTTATGAACCTTCTTTTGGATGCTCATATGTATTCTTGCCAATTGAGATGATCCTAAATGAGCATGAGACTTCCTTTTCTCAGCTCTCTCTCCTTTTCCTCTCTTTATCCTTATCCTTTTTAGCTATGACTTTTGACTTTGTAGTGAGTTTTAGATTTTTTTTACAGATTGGAACTTTACAGAGGGAATGGTCATTACTCAGTCAACCCAAGTGATGTTGCTATGGATCTTTCTTATCTTGCTTTCTCAAAGAAATCATGACCTAATGCTGACTCATTCATTTACTATTTTCAGGATTTATTTTAATCTTACTCTGTATCTTTTTCTTATGCTTTTTAGCTATTGTATTTGTTCTTTTGTTTGGTTTTCTTTTATTAATGTACTTAGATGGGAGTTTAGATCTCTAAGTTTCTTGTACCTCTGAGTGGAGAAAAATTTTACAGCTTTACCCATTTTAAGGACATTGTATCTTCACCTTCTATGGCAATAAAATTCTAACTCCTCAAAAAAAACCCTATAAACTTTAAAACCTAAACCCTAAACAATGCCAAACCCTAAAACCCTAAACCCTAAACCCTAAACCCTAAACCATAATCCCTAAACCCTTAACCCTAAAACCTTAAACACTAAACCACAAACCCTAAACCCTAATCTAACTTTAATGCTTAAAAAACTTAAACCCTAAAGCCTAAATAATATACCCTAAACCCTAAACCCTAACTGTAAACCTTAAAATCTAAAACCCTAAACCCTAAACACTAAACCCTAACTCTAACCCACCAAAAACCACCCAAAATAAACCCCAAAACTAAAGTACTAAAAAAAAAAAAAAACCTAAATCCCAGAATGGGTAACCTTGGATAAGAACATCACCAATCAAGTTATCAAGATCAGGAGGTGGAGTGATCTTGTTGTTATGAGGGTGGTGGGGATCTAGGAGATGGTGGATATGGAAGGTGGTGGTGTACGATGGTGGTGGAAGGAAGAGCGGCAGAGGTTATAGCCATGTTGGTGGCGAAGGGAGAGATCGGGGATATGATGTGGGATCCCACTACTCGAAAGTATGGGGTGGTTAATGGCGGAGAAATTGAAGAATGGCGATCCGCTGCTTATGGAGCGTGTCTTTGTAGAGGCGATTCTAATTATAAGGTTTTAGATTTCCTCTATGCGCTCAATTTTTATCTATCTTTGTCTCTTGTGTCTTAGAAAACGGGTGTTACTTGGTTGATGAGATCGTAAAAGAAATGTTGAATTTGAATTTATTCTCTATTTAAAAAGAAAACCTCTAAAACTAAACTAAAACCTAAACATAAAGCCTAAACACTCTAAACTAAACCCTCCACACCACACCTAAACCCTAAACCCCTCCAAAAACCCTAAACTCTAAACCCTAAACTACCCTACCTAAACCCCATCATATACCCAAAATAATAAACTCTAAACCCTAAACCCTAAACAAAGCAAAAAAACCAAAACTAAATAAAATAAATAAATTAAATTAAAACCTAAACCAAAATAAAAAAAAAACTAAACTAAACCCAAACCAAAACCTAAACCAATAAAAAATCCTAACCTAAACTATAAAATAAAGACTAAATAGATAAAAAACTAAAATAATAATAAATAAAATAAAACTAAATAAAATAAACCTAAAATAAATAAAATTTAACAGTTCTTAAACTAAAACCTAAACCTAAAATAAAATTAAATAAACCTAAACTAAAATAAACTAAATCTACTACATAAAATAAAATTAAATGAAATAAACCTAAACTAAACTAAAATAAATAAACCCAAAATAAACCTAAAATAAAACCCTAAAACCTAAACCTAAAAATAAAATGAAAACTTAAACCTAAACCCAAATAAAAATAAACCTTAACCTAAAATAAAATAAAATAAACTAAACTAAAAATAAACTTAAACCTAAACTTAAACTTTAAAATAAACTAAAATAAAAAACTTAACTAAAATAAATAAACTAAATAAAATAAAATAAACCTAAATAAATTCAAAATTAAATAAAAGAAAAAATAAAACTAAATATATATACTCTTGGTTTGAATTTACAAAAATAAGAAAATTGAAATATAAAATAAAATAAAAAATAAATAAACCTTAAACCAAATAAAACTATAAAACCCTAAACCCTAAACCCTAAACCCTAAATCCTAAATTCTAAACCCTAAACCCTAAAACCCTGAAACCTGAACAAATCCTAAACCACCCCAAACTAAAAAAAACCTAAAATCAGATTAGTAAATAAACCTAAAGAAAAAAACTAAAAACTAAATAAAATAAAAACCTAAACTAAAACTCAAACCTAAACCTAAACCTAAAATTAAAATAAATTTAAAAATAAAAACCTAAATAAAATAAAATATATAAAAACCTAAACTAAACTAAAAAAGAAAATAAACCTAAAAATAAAAAACTTAAATAAAATAAAAATAAAAACTAAAATAAAAATAAAATAAACCTAAAATAAAATAAATAAAAACTAAATAAAAATGTAATCCTAAAAATTAAACCTAAAAAAATTAAGAAATAAAACCCTAAACCTAAAATAAACAAAATAAAGTAAATGTAAATCTAAAATAAACTAAACTAAAATAAATAACATAAACCTAAACCCTAAACTAATAAAATAAATTAAAAGAAAATAACTTAAACCTAAACTAAAAAAATAAAACCTAATAATAAACTTAAAATAAAAACCTAAACATAAAAAATTTAATAAAAATTTAAACCTAAACCTTAAAATAAACGATAAAACCTAAACCTAAAAACTAAAATAAAAATAAAACTAAACTAATAAATAAACATAAACCTAAGCCTAAACCTAAAAAAAACTAAACTAAAAACCCTAAATTAAAATAAATAAACTCATTTAAATAAAATTTAAAAAAATAAATCTAAATAAAAAATAAAATAAAATTAAATAAGTAAATAAACTAAATAAACTAAATGAACCTAAACTGCCTACTTTTGCTTAATCTAAAAAAAAACTAATACCTTAAACCTAAAGCAAAAACCCCAAATCCTAAACCAAAAACCCTACCAAAACCTCTAAACCACAAAAATTATAAACCCTACTAACCTAAAACTAAACTCTAAACCCCAAAGCCCTCCTTCAACAAGCCTAAACTCAAAACCCAACCCACCCTAAACCCAAAACCCTAAACCCTTAAAACTGTAAACCCTAAAGCCTAAACAATAAACCCTATACCCTAAACCCTAAACTTAATTTCAATTTTTAGCCTAGGCTGGGTTATGTTTTTGACCTCTTGCTTTTTAGTTGGCCTGGAGGTTGCAACTTGGTGGTTCCTATCTTTCTAGCCTAGGTTGGATTGGTTTTCTCGATATGTGGCTGTGTTCTCTACCTTTTACGGTGGATGAGATGATTTTTACTCTGCCTTTATTCTATTTTCTACATTAGTTAATTTATTGGCTCTCCTCTTAAACACGAAGTACTTTTTGTTGGTTGATTGTTTCATTTTTAAGTTGTTTAGTCATTTGTGGTTGCTCACCTTGGATTGGCTTGGTGACTAATACTTATTGGACTTTGGCTTGAGGGCTCTTATCTTGGTTTTGTTGGTTTTTTCTTTGTTAATTGGCATTGGCCTGGTGCTTGCTGATGGCCGGTTCTATTTTTCCCTAGTTTGGAGCTTGGATGGGTATTTGGATAATGGTTGTTGTTGGTGTTTTGACTTTATTCTAACCTCTCTTTGGGTTATTGTGATTGGTCTCTTGTAGCTTTTGTTTGGTGGCTTGGATGCTAGCTGGCTGCTAGCGGATTGCTCTTTATTTAATGGTGCAAGATCTGAAACTCTATGAACTGTTGGCCTTGGATGTTTACTTGTATCAGTTATGCTGGCTATGATAGTTTTGATGTTACTTACCTCTTCTTGTTTGTTGGTAGTATTACACATGATTGTAACCCTTCTTTATAAAGTTTGGATGCTCATATGTATGGTTGCCCCTTGAGATGATCCTAATTGAGCTTGAGCATTCTCTTTCTCAGCTCTCTCCTTTTCCTCTCTTTATGATTATCCTTTTTAGCTATGACTTTTGCCTTTATAGTGTTTTATAGATTTCTTTTATAGGATGGATCTTTTACAAAGGGAATGGTCATTACTCAGTCAACCCAAGCATTGATACTGTGGATCTTGCTTATCTTGCTTTCTCAAAGATATCAAGAACTGCTGCTGACTCATCTTTTTACTATTTTCAAGATTTGTTTTAGTCTTAATCTATGACTTTTTTCTATTATGTTTTTTAGCTATTCTATTTTCTCTTTTGTTTTCTTTTCTTTTTTCTAATGTACATAGATGGGAGTTTAGCTATTTAGGTTTTTTCTAGCTGTGAGAATAGTTGAATTTTAGAGCTTTACCCATTTTAAGGACATTTTATCTTTTCCTTTTATGGTACTAAAATTCTAACTTTCCAAAAAAAAATCCCTAAACAATCCTAAACCCTAAACCCTAAACCCAAACCCTAAACCCTAAACCCTAAACCCTAAACTTTAAACTATAAACCTAAACCCTAACTAAATAAACCTAAACCTAGACCCTAAAACCAACCACAAAAAACCCTAAACCTAAACACAAAAACTAAACCACAAAGTAAAACCTTAAACTTTAAACCCTAAATCCTAAACCCTAAGCCTTAAACCCCTAACATTAAGACCTAAACCCTAAACTCGAAACCCTAAACCTAAACCTAAAGTAACTAAATAAATTAAAAAATAAACCTAATAAACCAAACCCTAAACCTAAGCCCTAAGAATGGGTAGAATCTTGACGACAGGAACATCACCGTCAACCAGACTCAATCTAAATCTAGTTGTGGAGGCAAAGGTTGATGTGGCGGTTATCACAACGGTGGTGGGGGATATCGAGGTGCTGGAAAATATGGAGGTGGTGGTCAGAGTTGTGGTGGTTATGGAGGCAGGACGAGTGATGGAGGTCACAACCATGGTTATGGCAGAGGGAGAGATCAGGGATATGATGGTGGATCCTATTGAGGTGGTTCGATGGGGCTGAGAAAGCGAAGAATATGATCGATCTGCATATGGCGGGTCTTCATAGTAATGACAGTTCTAGTTATCTAGGGTTTTTGATTTGGCCAATGCGTGCTCACTTTTTATCAATGTTATTGCTTGTGTCTTAGAAAACTTGGTGTGTTACATAGTTGATGAAATCAAAAAGAAGAAATGTTGAATCTTAATTAGTTTTCTGTTTAAAAAAAACCCAAAACTCAAAACCCAGAACTAAAACCTGAACCCTAAACCTAAAACCTAAACACTAAACCCTAAAACCCACCTAAAACCATAAACCTTAAACCCAAAACCTAAAACCCCCACTAAATCCTCAACCCTAAACCACCTAAACCTAAACCCTAAACCACCACCCCTACAAATAAAACTTAAATAAAATTAAACCTAAAATAAACCTAAAATAAAACATAAAATAAATCAAAATTAAACTTAAACCCTAAACAAAAAAAACTTAAACCTAAAATAAAATAAAATAAACCTAAACTAAACTAAAAATAAACCTAAACTAAATAAAATAAAATAAATTAAAATAAACTAAACCTAAACTAAAATAAACTTAAAATAAATCTAAAATAAAACCTAAAACCTAAACCTAAAATAAATAAAACCTAAAATATAAACCTAAAATAAAAATAAAATAAGATAAAATAAAAATAAAGCTAAACTAAAATAAACCTAAACCTAAACCTCACTTAAAAATATAAACTAAAATAAAACTAAACTAAAAAATAAACTAAATAAAATAAAAACCCACAAAACCTAAACCTAAATCAAATAAAAATAAAGCAAAAAAATAAACTAAATAAACCTAAAAAAAATAAAATAAATAAAACTAAAACACTAATAACTAAAAAAAACTAAAAAAAAAAAAAATAAAACTAAACTAAAACTAAATAAAATAAATAAAACTTAAAATAATCTAAAAAAAATTAATAAAATAAAAAAAACTAGCTAAAATCTAAACCTAAAAAAAAAATAAAATAAACCTAAACTAAAATAAACTAAACCTAAAATAAACTAAACCTAAACTACTAAACTAAAATAAAATAAAATAAACAAAAGTAAACTAAACTAAATATATAATAAATAAACCTAAAAGAACCTTTAACCTAAACTTAAAATTAAAATAAAACCTAAACATAAACCTAAAATAAAATAAAACCTAAACCTAGAAAATAAAATAAAAATAAAACTAAACTAAAATAAAAAACCTAAAATAAAATAAACAAACCTAAAATAAATAAACTAAACTAAATAAAAATAAAAAAAAATAAAATAAACTAAATTAGCCTAAACATACTAGTTTACTTATTGTAAAAATAATAAAAAAATAATAAAAAATAAAAATTTTAATTAAAAAACCTTAACCCTAAACCCTAAACCCTAAAACCCACAACCTTAAACCCTAAACCCTAAACCCCAAACCCTAAACCCTAAACCTAAAGACATATCTAAACCTAAACTAAATAAAACCTAAAATAAAATAAATAAATAAATAAACCTAAACTAAACCTAAAACTAAAACCTAAACCTAAACCTAAACCTAAACAAAAATAAAAAAATAAAAAGCATAAACTAATCCTAAATATAGAATAATACCTAAACTTAAATAATAAATTAAAATAAAACTAAACTAAAAAATAAACCTAAAAACCTAAAAAAACTAAAACCTAAAGTTCAATAAATAAACCTAAAATAAATAAACTAAACTAAATAAAATAAAAAATAAACCTAGATAAAATAAAATAAAAATAAAATAAATAAATAAAGAAATAAACTAAATAAACCTAAACCTACTTGGTTTACTAAATTTAAAACAAAATCAAAACAAAAAAAAAAACTAAACCCTAAACCTAAACCCTAAACCCCAAACCCACCTAAACCCTAAACCCTAAACATTAAAAACCTAAAACCTAAACCTAAGCTAAATAAAATCTAAAATAAAATAAACTTAAACCTAAATAAAATAAAACTTAAACTAAAACCTAAATAAAAATAAAATAAAATAAAATAAAATAAACTAAAATAAACCTAAAAAAAAAACTTAAAAATAAAATAAATAAAACCTAAACTAAACTAAAAAAATAAAATAAACCTAAAATAAAATCCTAAATAATAAAAAACTAAACATAAAATAAAATAAATTAAACCAAAAATAAAATAAAATAAAAACTAAATAAAAACCTAAACCAAAAAATAAATCTTAAAAATAAATAAAAAATAAAACCTAAACCCTAAACTAAAAAAAAACCTAAGCCTAAATTTGGCAACATAAAATAAACCTAAACCTAAACTAAAATAAACTAAACTAAAATAAATAAAACCTAAACCTAAACCAAAAATAAACTAAACCTAAACAATAAACTAAATAAAATAAAATAAACTAAAAATAAACCTAAACCTAAGCTAAAAAATATATAACCTAAAAATAATCATAAAATAAAAGCCTAAAACTTAAACCTGAAAAGAATAAATAAAACCTGACCTAAAAATAAAAAAATTAAACCTACCTAAAATAAAATAAAATAAAACTTATCTAAAATATAAACCTAAACCTAAACTAAATAAACTAAGATAAAAAACCTAAACTAAAATAAGAAAATTAAACTAAATAAAATTAAAATAAAACTAAAAAATTAAAAAATAAATAAAATAAATAAATAAAATAAACTAACTAAACCCAAACTTGCTTGTTTTCTTTAAAACCATAATCCTAAAATAAACCCTAAACCCTAAACCATAAAACTAAATCCAAAAACCCTACGAAACCACTAGGCCCAAAACCCTAGCCTAAAGGCCTAAAATAAACCATGAGCCACTAAACCCTAAAACTTTAAAAAAACGTTAACCCTAAACTTTAAAAAACCATAAACCCTATACTAACCTAAACCCTAAACCATCTAGAACTCCAAACCCTAAGCCCGAAACCCTTAACCCTACTACTCTAAACCCAAAACCATAAACTCTAAACTTTAAACCCTAAACCCTAAAACCTAAACATTAAACCATCTAAACTATAAACCCTAAAGCCTAAGCCCTAAACCCTAAACCCTAGACTTATTTTTACTTTTTGGCTTGAGCTTGGATATATTTTTGACCTATTGCATTTGGGTTGGCCTGGTGGTTGCTACCTTGGTGGTTCCTGTCTTTCTAGCCCAGGTTGTCTTAGTTTTGTTAGCCTGGTGGCTGCTATCTAATCTTCCTTGTTACTCTGATTGCTGGTGGATGAGATAGATTCTTCTCTAGCTTTAATCAATTTTTTGCACTAGTTGTTTGTTGGAACTCCTCTAGAACTTGAAATACTTGTTGCTAGTTTTCCTTGGTTGGATGGGTGGCCTTCCTAGTGGGAACTATTGTTGGTTGTTGCCTTTCTGAGCCTTCCTTTGGAGAATTTCATGCCTACTTTTTTGGGGGTTGCCTCTCAGTTCCTTGTTGTTTGTTGTTGGATACTTCTTTTGGCTTGGTTTTGTGTTTGGTTATTCTCCTAAGATTAGTCTCAACTTGGTGCATTATTTGCAGCACATTTTGTGTTATTATTATGCTTCTTGTCTGGTTAGTCTTTGTTGCCAGGGAAGTTGGGTTTTTTGGCTAGTCCTAGCTAACTGCTACTATTGCCTTTCTATGGTGATTGTGCTTGTTTTGGACCTCTGTTGTGTGGTGCTTTGTTGGTTTTATGCTTTTCATTAGCTGCTGGAGATGCTTCCTTTGTTGGTTATTTATGATGGGTTGTTCTCTCGTGGTTGACTTATGGATGTTTTACTTAGCTAGTTTTGTTGGAGGAGCTTTAGTTGTCTTTGGAATCTTGATTGGTTGATTTCTTTTTCATAGTTGGTCTTTTCCTTCTTGTTGGACAATTTATTGGATCCTTTTACTATGCTTGCCAAACCTTTGTTGATCCTTTTAGATTGGACTTTTTAGTTGGCCACCATTTGTTTGGTTATTTTGTCTTCTAGTGATTTGCACTGGTTGTAGTTTATGTTTCCTTCAGTTGATGGTTTCATTTCTGATCTATTTAGTCATTTGTGGTTGCTCACCTTGGTTTATCTTGGTGACTACTACTTGTTGGGACTTTGGCTTGAGAGCTCCTATCTTGATTTTGTTGGCTATTTCTCTATTAATTGGCATTGGTCTAGTGCTTGCTGATGGTTGGATCTGGTTTTTTATAGTTTGGAGCTTGGATGGGTATTTGGATAATGGTTATTGTTGGTGTTCTGACTTTGTTCTAGCCTCTCTCTAGGTTATTGTGATTAGTCTATTGTGGTTTTTATTTGGTGGTTTGGCTACTAGATGGTTGCTGATCGATTGCTTTTTGTTTAATGGTGCAAGATCTGGAACTCTACGGACTACTGGCTTTGGATGTTTGCTTGTATATGGTATACTAGCTATGATGGCTTTGCTCTCTGGTTGGTAGCATTACATATGATTGCAACCCTTCTTTATGAAGTTTGGATGCTCATATGTATTATTACCCCTTGAGATGACCCTAACTGAGCTTGAGCCTTATCGTTCTTAGCTCTCTCTTTTTCCTTTCTTTATCCTTATCCTTTTTAGCTATGACTTTTTCCTTTGTAGTGTTTTGCATATTTCTTTTATTGGTTGGAACTTTATAGAGGGAATGGCCATTACTTAGTCAAGCCAAGTGTTGTTGCTGTGGATCTTGCTTATCTTGTTTTCTCAAACAAATCATGAACTACTGCTGACTCATCCTTTTACTATTTTTCAGGATTTATTTTAGCCTTACTCTGTGTCTTTTTTTCTTATGCTTCTTATCTGTCGTATTTCCTCTTTTCTTTTCTTTTCTTTATCTAATGTACTTAGATGGGGGTTTAGCTCTTTAGGTTTCTTGTAGCTCTAAGAGCAGTAGAATTTTAGAGCTTTACCACTTTTAAGGACATTGTATCTTTTCCTTTTATGGTAATAAAATTCTAACTTTCCCAAAAAAAACCCTTAACAACCCTAAACCCTAAACCCTAAACCCTAAACCCTAAACCATAAACCCTAAACCCTAAACCCTTAACCCTAAGCTCTGTGTTAGAAAAAAACCATAAACCCTAAACATTAAACCCTAAACCCTAATCTAAAACCTAAACCCTATACCTAAAACCTAAACCCTAAACGCTAAACCCTAAAAACTAAACTCTAGACCCTAAACCCAAAACCCTAAAACCCTAAACCGTAAACCCTAAACCATAAACCTTAAAACCTAAACCTAAATAAAATAAATAAATACATAAAATAAAAACCTAAACTTAAACCTAAAAATAAAATAAAAAAAACTAAAATAAAATAAATAAAAACCTAAACTAAACTAAAAAATAAATAAAACTAGAAATAAAAAACCTAAATAAAATAAAAACTAAACCTAAAATAAAAATAAAATATACCTAAGATAAAATATAATAAAAATTAGATAAAAACTTAAACTTAATAAATAAACCTAACAATAAATAAAAATAGAACCTATAAACTAGAAAAAAAAAAAACCAATAAAATAAAATAACAAAAAAAAAAAAAAACATAAACCTAAACTAAAATAAACTAAACTAAAATAAATAAAACCTAAAAACTAAACTAAAACCTAAACTAAATTAAATAAAATAAACTAAAATAAACCTAATAACCTAAAAAAATAAAACTTAAAAGTAAACTTAAATAACAACCTAAAATCTAAACCTAAAAAAATAAAATAAAAACTTAAACCTAAACCCAATAATAAAAAATAAAACCAAAACCTAAAAAATAAAATAAAAATAAAACTAAACTTAAAAATAAACCTAAACCTAAACATAAACATAAAAATAAACTCAAATTAAAACCTAAAATAAAATAAACTAAACTAAATAAAATAAAAATAAACCTAAATAAAATAAAATAAAATAAACAAAAGTATTTAAAATATACTAAATAAATAAAATAAACCTACAGTTTGCTTTTTTTTTATGAAAACCCTAAACCCCAAAAAACCCTAAATAAAAATAAACTGATCACCTAAAGCTAAACCTCATACATGCCCTAAACTGGGACCATACCCCCAATGCCTATACCTTAAACCATAAACCTAAACCCTACACAAATCTCCCTACCCTCCTGAGCCCCCAAACCCTGAGCACTAAAACACACCTGAAAACCCTAAACTCCCTAAACCCTAAAAACTACCACTGCCTAAACCCTACACTAACTGACACTACACTAAACCCTAAAACTCTAAAGCCTAAATCCTAAACACTAAAAACCCTAAATTTTAAATCCTAAACATTAAACCATAAATCCTAAACACTAAACCCTAAATCCTAAATCCTAAACCCTAACCGTAAACCCTAAACTAAAAAAGCATAAAATCTAAAACCCTAAACCCTAAACCCCATCCCTAAAACTAAACCTAAAGTAACTAAATAAATTAAAAAATAAATCTAAGCACTAAAATCTAATTAACCTAAACTTATATCTAACCCCTAAGAATGGAAAGAACCCTGACGATAGGAACATCACCATCAACCAGGTTTAGTCTAGATCTGGCAGTGGAGGTAAAGGCGGGGGGAACATTTATCACAATGGTGGTGGGGGATTTGGAGGTGCTGGTAGATATGGGGGTGGTCATCAGAGTAGTGGTGGTTATGGAGGTGGGAGGAGCAACGGAGGTTACAACTGTGGTGGTGGTAGAGTGAGAGATCGAGGAAATGATGGCGCTTCTTATTAATCGAAAGGTCGGGGTGGTTCTAAGTCGATCCGATCATTTGCTTATGAAAATTTGTCTTTACAGTAGAGACGGTTCTAGTTACCTAGGGTTTTTGATTTGCTCTATGCATGCACATTTTTTATCTATGTTGTTGCTTGTTTCTTAGAAAACTTGGTGTGTTACTTGGTTGATGAAATCGAAAAGAAGAAATATCAAACCTAAATTTGTTATCTATTAAAAAGGCCACAAAGCCTAATCTAAAACTTGAGTCCTAAACCTAAAACATAAACTTTAAACCCTAAATCCTAAATTAACCCTGAACACTATACCCTAAACCCTAATCCCCCCATAACCTTGAACCCTAAACACTACAACTCTAAACCCTAAATCATAAACTGTAAACCCTAAATCCTAAATCATAAATCGTTAACTCTAAACCTTAAACCCTAAACACTAAACCCTAACCCTACCACCACTCCCTAACCCAAACCTACCACCACTACCTCCACTCCCTAAATCCTGACCCCAAAATCCACAACCATAAATTGAGCCATAAACCCTAAACCCCCTGACTGGGCCAGCCACTGCCTACCATGGGCCCCTGGCCCAAACCCTGGGCCCTAAATCCACCCCAACCTAAATTCTAACCTGACCTGGGCCCTAAACCAGGCTTTAAACTCCTTGATCCACTGAATCTGAATCACAAAGACCTACTGGTTTTATTGGTTTTAAAATAAAATAAATAATAAACCTAAAACTAAATAAAATAAAATAAAAATAAATAAAATTAAAATAAACCTACCTAAACTTAAATATATATATATGTTTTAATAAAATAATGTAAAATAAAAAATATAAAATCTTAAACTAAACTAAAAATTAAAATAAACCTTAAATAAAATATAAAACTAAACATAAATAAATAAACCAAAAGATGATGCCTTAAACTAATAATCTAAACCCTAAACTCTTAAATCCAAAACACTAAATCTTAAACTCTAACTCTACCACCTGACCTTAACCCTAATCCTGACCCTACCATAAAAACCACACCCTGGACCCTAGGCCCAAAAAATATTAAAACCCACCTAACCCTAAGCTAACTTAAAACCCCATACCCCTGATCTACCCTAAATCATGACCCTGGGCCCTAAACCTAAATGTGACCCACCCTCTCTACCCTGACCCTAAACCCTGGGCCCTAAAACTTTAAATCTAAACCTACCCACCCCAGGCCCTACCCTCCCTAAACCCTAAAAACATAAATCTTAAAACTAATAAATAAACCCTAAACCTTAAATCTAACCCAAACCCTACACACTAAAAGCCCCCAGAGCCTAAAGTATTTAAATAAAATAAAAATAAACACATCCCCAAAACCTAATAAACCTAAGCCTAAACCTAAACCCTAAACCCCAAACCATAAACCTAAACCTAAAGTAATTAGATAAATTAAAAAATAAACCTAAACTCTATAACCTAATAAACCTAAACCTAAACCTAAACCGTAATTATGGGCATAACTTTGATGGCAGGAACATCACCGTCAACTAGGCTCAGTCTAGATATGGCAATGGAGGCAAAGGCAGAGGCAGCAGTTATCACAGTGGTGGTCAGAGTAGTGGTGGTTATCGAGGTGAGAGGAATGACGGAGGTTATAGCTGCTGTGGTGGTGGAGGGAGAAATCGAGATATGATGGTGCATCCCATCACTCTAGAGGCCAGGGTGGTTCTGATGTGCATTAGAGAAACTAAAAAATGGTCAATCTGATCTGCTACTTATAGAACTATGTCTTCATAGTAGATACGATTCTAGTTATCTAAGAATTTTGATTTGCTCTATGTATGCTCATTTTTTATCTATGTTGTCGCTTGTGTCTTAGAAAACTTGGTGGGTTACTTGGCTGATCAAATTAAAAAAAAAGAAATGTTTAATCTGAATTTATTTCTGTTAAAAAAAACCAAAAACCCTAAACTCTAAACTAAAACCTAAACCCTAAACCAAAAACCTATACCCAAAACCCTAAACCCTAAAAACCATAAACCCCAAACCATAAAAACCTTAAACCGCTAAATTTTTAAACCCAAACCCTAAACCTTAAACCCTAAAATCCTAAACCCTAAACCATAAACCCAAAAACCTAAACCCTAAATCCTAAACCCTAAACCCTAAACTCTAAGCCCTAAACCCTAAACCTTAAACCCTAAACTCCCCTACAACCTTAAACCCTAAACCCAACATCCCTAAACCCTAAATCTTAAACCCTAAACCCCAAACCTAAATTATGAATGTAAAACCCTAAACCCTAAGCCTTAACCTTAATCCCAAAACCCCAAAACCCTAAACCCAAAACCTTAAACCATAAACCCCAAAATTGAAACCCTAAAAACCTAAAAGCCTAAATCAAAATTAAATAAATCTCAAAAATAAAATAAATAAATAAACCTAAACCTAAATAAAATAAAATTAAAATAAATAAAAACCTAAACCTAAACTTAAAATAATATAAAATAAACTAATAAAAATAAACTAAAATAAACTAAATAAAACCCTAAACTAAACTAAAAAAATAAAATAAACTTAAGGATAAAAAACTTAAATAAAATAAAAACTAAACCTAATAAATAAATAAACCAAAAAAATAAAAAATAAAAATACTAAAACTTAAACCCTAAAGTCTAAACCCTAAATGCTAAACCCTAAACCTTAAACCTTAAATCCTAAACACTAAATCCTAAACTCTATGAACCATCACCCCAAGCCTAAACCCTAAAACCATAACTACCTAAACCCTAAACCCACAAACCCTACAAATCCTAAACCCTAAACCAAACCACTAAACCCTAAATGAACTAAATCTAAGCCTAACACTAAAACACTAATCCCCACATAACCTAAACCTACCCCAACTATTAACCCTAAAAACTAACTCCTGGCGATTTTGTATTCCCGTGTAATTTTTAGCAGTTTGGCCGCATTTTGGGCTCCTCCGATCGTGATCGCTATTTTACTGCTTGGTTGCACTTCCTCTCTCGGCTTGGTTGCTTATGTGACTCTCTCTGGATCGTTCAATGGCGGAGGTATCGCTCTCCGTGCAACCGAGCCCATCGCTCCTGGATGCACCGGCTTTGCCCTCTGATCCTAAAGTTATTTTGGATCCGATTTCATCCATTAATGCACCTGCTGTCAAGTCCTTTAAGGATGCTCTTTCTGGTAAGATCCCTAACTCTAATGCCTCAGTTAACTTAATTTCAACCTCATTCTGTGGATTGCCGGCTGTCATGTGTTCTGACCAGGATTTGGAGAAATTAGATAAGCCTTTTGAGTTCTCTTTGGTTGGTAAATTCTCTCTAAGGCACCCTACTCTAGATAATATCCGATCATTCTTCCATAGCTTAAAGCTTTTAGGAGTCTTCACTATTGGGCTGATTGATCCTTGACATATCCTCATTCAGTTATCAAATGATTTAGATTATTCTCGAGTCTTTGCTCGTCACTCCTATTTTGTGTATAATTGTCAAATGCGGCTCTTGAAATGGTCCCCCCTTTTTGTTGTCAAAGAGGAATCCCCTATTGTTCCTTTATGGCTTGCTTTTCCCAACATGAGAATTCACTATGTTACTCACCAAGTTCTGTTTGCGGTTGGTTCTCTATTTGGTAGACCCCTTTGATCACGCTAGATCTCGACCATCATTTGCGTATCTTGGTTGAGATTGACATTACCAAAAAATACCCCAAAGAAGTTTGGATCGATCAAAAAAATTATATAATCAAAAGTAGAATTTGAAAATTTCCCTCTTTTGCACTCATCCATGGTCATGATCATTCTGAATGCTTTGTGCTACACCCTAACCTTAAAAAGAATAGACCACAGGATACTAATACCTCTCTTGGAACTGGAAAAACTAATAAGTTAGCTTATGTGCCTAAAGTGACTCATAATGGAATTCACCCTCCTACACCTACCCCTTTATTACCTACTGATTTGTCTAATGAAAAACATTCTGAGCTTGGTATAAATACTACTATTGAGGTGTGTGCTGAAACAAATGATAACATACCTAGCACTACTCCTACTTGTAATAATTTGTCTTCTAATGACAATCCTTTGCTTCATTTGAATATTAATGATAATTTGAATGGGAATCTTATATTGGATCAAAATAATGTTGATCCTTTGGTGTCAGACCAAAATCTAAATATGCATCATGGCAAAGAAAATGATATTTGTACTAGTAATGGTGCAAGAACCTCCCCTTCTATTTCTCTACAGAGTGATATGCATCAAATTTCTCATTCTAACGATCTTGAAGAAGAAATCACCACTACTAAAACATTGACTATACTATTCTATTACGGATACCAAAACCAATCCCTTTCGATGGAGATACTTTGGATACTGATAGACCCTTCCAAACTATTATTAAAAAAAATCTTATAAAGCCAAAATGACTAATAATTTCACTAGAACCACACGTTCTTCTCGAACACCTCACAAATAATTATGTCCTCCTCTCTTCCTTTTTATGTTTCCTCTTTTTCTTACCTTTTCCATTCTAGTTTTTTTTAATATGATTAATTTTCTTATTTGGAATATCCGAGGTTGTGGGACTCTCCCTATCTGCAACCATGTTAGGAGCCTTTGTTGCACTCATAACATCAAATTTCTTGTTATTATTGAGCCTTTCATTAACTCTTTCAAGATTGCCCATGTTGCTAGATCGCTTGGATTTCAAAATTTCTTCTTCAATCTTAATAATAAAATTTGGTGTTTTTGGAATAATTCCATCAACATTTCCATCATCGATGATCTTGATCAATTGGTTAATGTCAAAATCTCATTAGGTGAGTTTTTAGCTTTTGGTTTCTTTATCTATGCTTCTTGTAATAGAGCCGATAGGAACATCCTATGGAATCACTTAAGAACCTTCGCCTCCTCAGTTAACCTTCCCTGGTTGGTTGTGGGTGATTTCAACACTATCATTGCTTCTTGAGGAAGGAGGAGGATGTTCTCTAACCTCCATTCCATGGAAGACTTCTCTAATATGATGATCTTGCAATGTTTGACATTGGTTTTCGGTGCGATTACATGGCATAACTTTGGCACTTTGGCAGGACCCTCTTTAATTCTCTTTGGATCAATCAATGGCCTCTTACTTGTTGAACATTTGAGAATTTTGTCGATCATGCTCCTCTTTTGATCTCTATCAAAACTCCCCTTAACCCTTCTACTCTCTCACCTTTTAGATTCCAAAATATGTGGACCCAACATGGCGTTTCTAATATTGTTTTCACTAATTGGATGGCTCTGCTCAACTGGATAATGTTAAAGGCATGATTAGTTTGCTTTTGGCTCAAGAGGATTAAATAAAACCTCAATTGGTGGAACTAGCATATTTTCAAAAATCTTTTTACCAATCTTAAAGCTATGGAACAAGTGGTTTGTTCTCTTGAAGAGGCTGTCTTAACTGATCCCAGTAAGCTTGATGAGTTGAGCATTGCCAAAGATAGCTTGATTAATTACCAAAATATAGAGAAAACCTATTGGCATCAAAAGGCCGCTAGCAAACATATTGCTGATGGCGACAGAAATACTAGATATTTCCATACTATTTGTAATAAACAGAAAGCTTTAAACTCTATTAAGAAAATTAAGAACTCTAATGATGGCTGGATAACTGATAATAATGAAATTAAGGAATCTGTCATACATCACTTTCAAAATTTATTAAACTCTAATCCTTCATTAGAAACCCCCTCCAACACCCATCTAATCCCTTCATATGATTAGCAATGAGGATAACCATTTACTCACTATGCGTCCTTCGGAAGCGGAGATTAGTAGTACTCTCAATAGCATGAATACTGATTTTGTTGCTGGCCCTGATGATTTTATGACTCATTTCTTTCAGCATTGTTGGCCTTTTATTGAATCTGATCTTGTTGATGATGTTATTGATTTCTTTGATGGCAGCCCTATTCCCAGATATTTTGCAAGTACTTCTATTATCCTTATTTTCAAAACCAATAATCCTGAATCTTGGGGCAATTTTAGACCTATTAGTCTTTGCACCTTTTTCCAAAAACTTATTGCTAAATTAATTAATAATAGGATTAACCCCCTGCTAACTAAAATCATCTCCCCTAACCAAACTGGCTTCGTTAAAAATAGAGCCATATCTAATAATATTCTTCTCGCACAAGAGCTGGTTCACGACATTGATGTTTCTTCCAGAGGAGGTAATATTCTCTTCAAACTGGACATCTCTAAAGCCTTTGACAACTTCTCATGGGATTTCCTCTTTCAAATCTTACATTTATTTGGTTTCTCTGATAATTTTATCCTGCTTATAAAAGTTGTATCACTAACGCCGGTTTTCTATTATCATAAATGGTGAGTCCCTTGGTTTCTTTACTTGAGCCATGGTTTCTTTCCCTCTTTCTCTTCTTTATCATTACTGAATATCTTTCGAGGAGCCTCAATGATCTTTTCATTAAAAACTTAACATGGTTTATAAAGTCATGGTGGTTTCCTGCTTTTCTTATCTTAGCATGATGATTTTATAATCTTCTCAATGCTTCTCTTCAACATGTTAAAACTATTAAGAATCTCTTAAATGACTTTGGCAAAGTTAGTGGACTCTTCCTTAATGAAAGAAAATGTTGTTTTATTCCCTCAGCTAAGATTCATACCAATATACTAAATCAAATCTCTAGAATTACTAATTTTAAGCATAGTCAACTTCCCAATTAATTTGCTCTTTTAAAGGCCGAAAAGATCTCAACTTTTGATGACCTTATTCAAAATATCTAATAAAATTTCAGTTTGGGAATTTCATTTACTCTCTTTTGGTGGTAGGCTTACCTTGATTAAGAGCACTCTTAATTCCATGCCTTTATATACCATCCAAACCATTGTGTCGACCATTTCTATCATCAAAATAGCGCCTCCTAAACAAATTTTTCTGGGCTCCAATACCTCTTTTTAAAATGCACTGGACCTCTTAGTTTTGTGGCACTTTTGACAAAGGTGGTCTTGGTTGTAAATCGATAAAAAGCTATTTTGCCTCATTTCCTATAAACTGGTGGAATTTGGGGATGTTGAATCATTTTTCATCAGAAAGGCAATAGTGTGGTAATGACACTCATTTACATCCCTTTTAAACTCTGATTCTCACAACAAGTGGAAAGACTTTGTTCTACTTTCGAATATGGTTTAACTTTTATTTTAATATACTTATATGGTGATTTCCTCATCCTTTCCTTAAAGAAAATGTGTCAAATAAATATGTTCTTTTCTCACCCTTACCCATTGATTTTACATGTGATTCCTTAAAAGGAGAATGTTAATCATGTTTCTATGAGAATAACTTGTTTTTATTGATCTTTGCTTAACACTATCAATTTCAATGGCTCTCCTACTTTATATCAACTTCTTGAAGTCTATTTTGATAATATTAATCCAGGTCACATTAAAGTCATCACTGCTATCACTCTTACCTGGTTCATATGGATGGATCGAAATGATGCAAAACATCATGGGATCTCTATGAACCACGTGAGGATTATTGCTAGAACTAAAAACAAAATTCGTGACTTGTTTAAAGCCAATCTTATTCATTATAGACAATTCAAAGGCTATAAATTTGTGGCCAATAAACTGGGTTTTATTCTGCCTGACCAACCTTATTGTCCAAATGACATGATTGTTTATTGGAAAAAACCTCTTGACCACATTATTAAAATTAATATATGGCTCGCTTTCCCATAATGGCTCTGGTGGCATTTTCAGGAATTCTAAGGGTATAGTACTATGTGCTTTTGCTTATCCCCTTACTTCCTACACTGTCCCATTTACTAAGCTTATGGCAGTTCACAAAGCACTTGAGATTTGCCTCCAAAATGGCTGGCTCAATATTTGGATTGAGGTGGATGCACTTCTGCTGATTGATCTTTTAACTTCCACCAAAATGAGTAGCACTGAATTGTACTACCTCCTCAAGAAAACTAGAGCTCTTCTTTCCCAACTGAATTTTAACATCACTCATGTTTGGTGTGAAGGAAATGTGTCGACTACCTTGCCAATCTGCTAGATCGATGGTATCATTTTCTTTGATCAACTCACCTTACCCAAACACTTGCATGGACTGGTTAACTTGGATAATTCGGGGTTTCCTTATCTCAAAACTTAAGCTAACCTTTTTGATGTATACTTGGATAATTCTGGGTTTTTTGCTGGTTGTTTTCCCTTACTCCCAGCTGGATTGGGCTTTCATGTTTTCCTCTCTCTTTTGTTTCGACTTAGTTTCTCCTCTCTTTCTGGCCCTTGCTGCTAGTATGTTTTTTCTGATCTAGAAAGGTCTTGTTTTTGGGACCTATTTCCAGATTGTTGTCTTTATGACTTATGGCTGTTTTATGATTCTCAATTTTCCTATCGATTTTCCTAAAGTTGGCTTTATTATCAGCTGGACTATTTTTGATCACACATGTCAGAAGCTCTCTTCATCCGGTTCATTTTGTCATAGTCAATTCTCCTCTTTTATTTTGGGCTCATTTTTATGAACTCTCTACTTTTAATGGCTTTTCCTATGGTCAACTTATTGGTATCCCCTTTCTTAGTTGTTGGCTGAATTGGACCTTTGAGGCTACTAGCTATCCTCAAGCTTCGGACTTATGTCCCATTCTCAGTTTGGAGTTACTTAAAGGATTTTCACCGCCTTTGAGATCCCGGGATTATCCATCTGATTTCTTGGTTCTTTACTAATGCTTTTGGGTGGACTCATGGCCGCCTTGTTGGTATTAGCCTTTGGTTGTTGGCTGAACTGGATTAATACTCCATCTTCTGTCTATGGGGCTTTGGTTTGGTTTGCTCAGCAACTCCCCTTTGAAGTTGTTGATTGCTAGGTGGATTTTGCTTTGAACCCCCTTAATGGTTTATTATATGCCTATCATCTTAATTCATTGTTTTACTTTATTTGCCGTTGCTTTCTCCATCTTCTTGCAGTTAAACTTGTTTTTATTGCAATATTTATCCTGGATGGGTGGCATTAGGGCAAGCAAACTGGTTCTTTTTGTCTTTGTTATTTCTTATCTTGGATTTTACCTTGGTTTTTTAGGACTCTATGTTGGCTCAATCTGTTGGACTGGGTCCTATGCTCAGCAAGTTGTTTCTAACATTATTGTTCTGAGGATTTTTGGTGTTTGGTGTGTGGATTGCTGCATTCAAGATACCTATTATTATGTTATATCTACTTGGATTTTAACTATGGCTTTGTATACTATGATTGTGTGGCTTTATGGCCAACTTGCTGTCCTTTCCTGTCTTGAATGTTGTTGTCCTAATTGTTGCTGTCTTGGCTGGTTTTTGCCTTGGTTATCTGCTATCTTGTTTTTGCTGGATTCTGATGATGATACTCATTTGAATCCAATTTTTGATCTTTTTGCTGGTGGGTTCCATTGTGGCAATAACCTCTCTGCTGTTGGGGTTGGCTCTCTAAAAGCCTGTGCTGTTCTTGTCTGGGCTGTTGTTCATCACCTGTTAGTTATGTTCTTCATTACCTATTGTTGTCTCTATTCCCCTCTCGATTTAGTTAGGTTTGTGCTATCGTATGCACTATTTATGCTGATTGGGTGGTATTATGGCTAGTTGCTGCTTTTGTTGTCTTGCTATCTTGGTTGTTTGTTAATCTGGATTATCAAATCGGTCAATGATGCAACTGGTGTAGCTCGATTGTATTCATTTGGTGCCATTTTGGTTGGTTGATTTTTTCGTGTTTATCTTGCTTTGGATATTGATAAGGGTTTCAACATGTTGCCTTCTTTGTATGCTCTTTTATTATGCTATTTCGATTGTTTTTTCATTGGTCTGGCTTTTCGATCTATGGTACTATTCTATCTCGGGTTTCTAACCTTTGCTAGGTCTTTCTTGTCATTCCCTTCCTATCTTGGTCGTATTATCTTGTGCATCTTTGGCTATTTTTTTTGTCTTGGTTATCTGATGTCTTATTTTTTTGGATTCTAATGTGGTTCCTAATTTGTATCCCTGTTTTGATCTAACCTCTGGTGGGTTCCAATGTTGCACTAACTATTTTATTGTTGGGGTTGTTTTTCTGATTGCCCTTGCTATTTCTGTCTAGGATATTGTTTATTTTCTAATAGCTGTTATCTACACTACCCTTGCTATTTTTATTCCCAACTGGGTTCAGACTGGCTTGTGCTACTTTCGCCTTGGAATGCAATCTCTATGTCTTTTGTGTCTTGTCGTATTATCTTGGCCGCTTCCATGGCTATTTTTTTTGTTCTCTTGGTTATCTGCTGTCAGGTTTTTTCTAGATTCTACTGTGGATCCTATTTGGGGATCAGTCTTGGAATGCAATCTCTATGAGGTCCCTTGCTGTCTTGGCTTTGCTATCTTTCGCACCGCTGCTATTTTTTGGTCTTACTTCACTATGTTTTTCTAGATTCTAATATGGATCCTATTTGGGCTCGATTTCCCATCTAGGATCAGTTTGGCCGCTTACTCCTTGGAATACAATCTCTATTATTGGGTGGTATCAATCGCTGTCTTATGCTGCCTTCATTTTTTGTTGATCCGATTCTCGGTCTTTAGTCGCCGCTATCGAGTGCCGCTCGATTATCCTTATTAGGTATTTTCTTTGCTTTTTTGGTTGCCGCCTTTTACAATTATTTTTTGCCAACTATTGATATGAATACTAATAAGGGCTTGTTCCACCGCATTCTTTATTTTGATTAGGCTCATTTTGGACTTTACATCTACCTCGTTTCCGCCCTGATTCATTTATATATCATATAATTGGGATGGTGTAACTTATAGACTCATTGACATGCTTAGCAGGATTTAGCTACCTCTTGCCGCTATTTTCATATGGATGGTTTCTGGCCTATTTCATATATATAAGTATCCTCATGTCGGTATATGGAGGATCATTTTCCGGCATGGGATCACTCATTTATCTGCCCTTAACAATTTTCTCTTTATATTCTTTATAGTTTTCATATATATAATAATTTTCTCATGTCAGGTAATAAAGCCCACAAGACTTTCAACAACTGGCTGTTATCTTCTCACAGGTTTGTTGGCTATGATGGCTGTGAGGATTCCACTCTCTTTTGGTTTGGTAGTAGCTCTTGTGATGTAACCCTTCTGAAGTTTGGATGCATATTTGCACCGCCAACTTGTGTGACTGATGGAACATTCTCTATCTCAATTCCTTACTATCATTCTCGATTATGTTGTTTTCATTCATCTTATTGTCAGATTATTAATCGTTTCTAATCTCTTTCTTATTATTATTTTTGTGCAATTCTCTCTTGTCCTATTTTGTGTGATTCTCTCTTGCAAGTTTGCTCCATATTGTCATGCATTCTCAAGTTCTTGAGTAGCAATGGTTCTAACCTTTCTTTGGCTTATTATGTTTATCTACTTGTATCTTTTGATTGCTTTAAGGTCTTCCTTTGCTTTTGGATGTACTTAGATAGGGATTTACTCCTTAGGTCGATTGTAGCTCTTTGAGCAATAGTTCTGGAGTTTATCCCCTTTAAGGACTTTGTAACCCTCTTTTTGTGCAATAAAATACCCCTACATGGGGCTTCCTTTAAAAAAAAAAAAAAAACCCTAAACCCTAACTCTGAAAACTAAACCCAAAACCCAAAACCCTAAACCCTAAACCTTAACCCTAAACCCTAAACCCCAAAACCCTAAACCCTAAACCCTAAACCTGAAACCCTAAACCCTAAACCCTAAGAACTAAAAACCTAAACCTAAACTAAATAAATTCTAAAAAAGAAATAAATAAAAGCACCTAAACCATAATAAAATAAAATATAAAATAAAATAAAAACCTAAACCTAAACCTTTAAATTATATAAAATATGCTAATAAAAATAAACTAAAATAAATTAAATAAAACCTAAACTAAAATAAAAATAAAATAAACTTAAGAATAAAAAACCTAAATAAAATCAAAACTAAATGTAAAATAAAAACCTAATAAACCTAAAATAAATTAAAATAAAAATCTGAAACTTTAAACCCTAAACCCTAAACCCTAAACCCTAAACCCTAAACCTTAAATCCTAAACCATAAACCTTAAGCTCTAAGTCCTAAACCCTAAACCTAAAATCCTAAACCCTAAACCATAAACCATAAACATATAACCTTAAACGTTAAACTCTAAACCCTAAATCCCAAACACTATAAAACTCTAAACCTTAAAAGCCAAATCCCCCTAAACCCTAAACCCTAAATGTTAAATCCCAAACTAACCCTAAATCCTAAATCCCAAACTCTAAAGCTCCCTACAACCTTAAACCTTAAACCATACAACACTAACCATAAACCATAAACGAAACTAAACCTAAATGTAAATCTTAAATCCCTAAACCCTAAATAATAATAACCTAAACCTCAAACGATAACCTAAAACTAAACCTAAACCTAAGCTAAAACTAAAACCTAAACTTAACCCCTAAACCCTAAAAACCCTAAACTCTAAACTTTAAACACTAAACACTAAACCCTAAATGCTAAATCTAACTCAAACCTAAACCCTAAAATAAACCCTAAACCTAACCTAAACCTAAAATAAAAAATAAAATAAACTAAAATAATTAAGAAAAATAAACTAAATATACCTAAACCTACCAGTTTAATAAATAAAAAAAACCCTAAACCTTATACACTAAACCCTAAATCCTAAACCCTAAACCTAAAACCCTAAACCTTACAACTAACCCTAAACCCTACAACTAACCCAAAACCCTACACCCTAAATCCTAAACCCTAAACTTACAACCCTAAACCCAAAATTGTAAACCCTAACCCTAAAAAACCATAAACCCTAAACACAAAACTAAACTAAACCTAAAACCCTAAAGTTTAAACCCCTAAACCCTAAACCAAAACCATAAACCCTAAACAACTGACCTAAAACTATAAACCTAAACCTAATGGAAACCTAAACACTAAACTAAACTAAATCCTGCTAACCTAAACTAACCCTAAAACTCTAAACCTTAATGCCTAAACACTAAACCGTAAATCCTAAACCCTAACCATTAACCCAAAACTCTAAAACAATAAACCCTAAAACCCAAAACTCTAAACCCTAAACCTAAAAACCTAAAATCCTTATCCAAACTAAATAAAAAAAAACTTATTTTGAAATAAAATAAAAAAAAATAAAATAAAATAAAAATGTAAACTAAAACCTAAACCAAAACCTATTAATAAATGAAAATAAACTAATGAAAACAATCAAAAATAAAATAATCATAAACCTAAACTAAACTAAAAAAATAAAATAAACCTAAGAATAAAAAACTTGAATAAAATAAAAACTAAACGTAAAATAAAAATAAAATAAACCTCAAATAAAAATCCTAAACCCTAAACTTTAAACCCTAAACCCTAAACCCTAAACCCTAAACTCTAAATCCTAAACCCTTAACCTACAACCCTAAACCCTAAACCCTAAGCTCTAAACCTAGAACCTTAAACCCTAAACGTTCAACCCTAAACCCTAAAAAACCCAAAACTTTAAACCCTAAAAAACCCAAAACCTTAAACCCAAAACCCTAAACCCTAAAGTCCTCAATAACCCTAAACCCTAAACCCTAAACCCAAACCCTAAACCATAAAACCCTAAGCATAAACCCTAAATCCCTAAACTTTAAACCTAAACTCTAAACACTAACCCTAAACCCTAAACTGCAAACCCTAAACTTAAACCTAAGTTAACTAAATAATTTTAAAAATAAACCTAAACCCTTAAACCTAATAAACCTAAACCTTAACCTAAGCCCTAAGATTGGGAAGAACCTTCATGGAAAAACATCACAACCAGGGATCTCTGAGGCTAAGACGAGGTGGTGGGGATCTAGAGGTCGGGATATGGAAGTGCTTGTCAGAGTAGTGGTGGATATAGAGGCGCGAGGAGGGACAGAGGTTATAGCCGTGGCGGTGGTGGAGCGAGAGATCAGGGATATGATGGCGGATCCTACTACTGAGAGGCCTGGGTGGTTCTGATGAGAACTAAAGAAATTGAAGAACGGTTGATCTGATCTGCTATTTATGGAACTGTCTCTTTATCGTAGAGATGGTTCAAGTTATCTAGTGTTTTTGATTTGCTATATGTGTGCCCATTTATGATCTATGTTGTCACTTGTGTCTTAGAATACTTGGTTTGTTACTTGGTTGTTGAAATAAAAAAGAAGAAATATTGACTCTAAATTTGTTCTCTATTAAAAAAAGCCACAAAGCCTAAACTAAAACTTGAGCTCTAAACTTAAAACCTAAACTCTAAACCCTAAACCCTAAACCCTAAATCCTAAACTAACCTTGAACACTATACCCTAAACCCTAATCCCCCTACAACTCATAACCCTAAACACTACAACCAGAGACCCTAAACCTTAAAACCTAAACCCTAAATCCTAAATCCTAAATCGTTAACTCTAAACCCTAAACCCTAAACACTAAACCCTAACCCATAAACCCTAAACCCTAAACCTTAAACCTAAACCCTAAACAATAAACCCCAAAATCGTAAACCCTAAAACCTTAAACCCTAAACCCTAAAACCTTAAACCCAAAACCCTAAACCCAAAACCCTAAACCCTAAAACCCTAAAAACCTAGAAATAAACTAAATAAATCCTAAAAATGAAATAAATAAAAAAGCCTAAACTAAAATAAAATAAAAAATAAAATAAAATAAAACCTAAACTAAAACCTAAACCTAAACCCAAAAATAATAAAAAAAATATACTAATAAAAATAAACTAAAATAAATTAAATAAAACATAAACTAAACTAAAAAATAAAATAAACCTAAGAATAAAAAACCTAAATAAAATAAAAACTAAACATAAAATATAAATGAAATAAACCAAAAATAAAATAAAATAAAAATCCTGAACATTATAGCCAAACCCTAAACCTTAAATCCTAAACCTTAAACCCTAAACTCTAAGCCCTAAACCCTAAAACTACAACCCTAAACCCTAATCCCTAAACACACAACCTTAAACCTGAAACCCTAAACCCAAAACCAACAACCTTAAACCTTAAACTTTAAATCCTAAACCCTAAACCATAAAAACTCCTAAACCTTAATATTTAAACCTTAAAATGCTAAACCCTAAACCCTAAACCCTAAATCCCAAACTAACCATAAACCCTAAAACCTAAAATCTAAACCCCCCTTACAACCTTAAACCTAAACCTAAACACTAAACCATGGACATAAACCCTAAACACAAAAATCCTACCCTAAACCTAAACCCTAAATCATAAACCCTAATTTGTAAACCCTAAACCTTAAATAATAAATAACCCTAAAACCTCAAACCTTTAACCCTAAACCCTAAAACCCTAAACCCTAAGCCCTAAAACCCTAAAAACCTAAACCCTAAACCCTAAACCCTAAAAATCCTAAACCCTAAAGATTAAAAACTAAACCTTTAACCTTAAACACTAAATCCTAACCCTAAACCATAAACCCTAAAAGCATAAACCTTAAACCCTAAAGCCTAAGCCCTAAAAATAAAAAATATAAATTAAATAATTAAGAAATAAACTAAAAATAAACCTAGGCTAATTCAAACCTAATCAAACTCTAAATACTAAATCTAAACCTTAAACTAACCCTAAAACTTAAACCTAACCTAAACCAACAATCATGAACCCAAAAAACCTAGAAAACCTTAAACCCTAAACCCAAAACCCTAAAAATCCTAAATCATAAAGCTTAAACCTTAAACCCTAAACCCTAAACCCTAAACCCATAACTTTAACCCTAAACTTTAAACCTTAAAACCTAAAACCATAAACCTTTAAATCCTAAACTAACTTAACTTAAAACCTAAACCCTAAAGCTAAACCCTAAACTAACCTAAATCTGCTAACCTAAATACTAAACCCTAAATATCCTAAACCCTAAAGCTTAAACACTAAACCCTGAACCCTAAACCCTAACCATTAACCAAAAACCCTAAAACCATAAACCCTAAACCTTAAACCCTAAACCCTAAACACTAAACCCCAAACTTTAAAATATTAAACCCTAAACCCTAAACTTAAAAACTTGAAAACCTAATCCTAATCTAAATAAAAAAACCTAAATGAAAATAAAATAAAAGAATAAAATAAAATAAAAATGTAAACTAAAACATAAACTTAATCTTAATAATAAAATAATATAAAATACTAGAAATAACTAAAATAAAATAAATATAAACCTAAAAAAAACTAAAAAATAAAATAACCATAAAAATAAAAAACTAAAATAAAATAGAGACTAAACATAAAATAAAATAAAATAAAAAACCCTAAACCTTAAACCTTAAATCCTAAACCCTAAATCCTAAACCCTAAACCATAAACTCTAAACCCTAAACCCTTAACCTACAACCCTAAACCTTAAACCCTAAGCCCTAAACCTACGACCCTAAACCCTAAAAAACCCAAAACCTTAAACCATAAACTCTAAACCCTAAACCCTAAAGCCTTTTATAACCCTAAACAGTAAACCCCAAACCCTAAACATTAAACCCTAAACCCTAAACCCTAAAGCCTAACCCTAAACCATAAAACTCTAAGCATAAACCCTAAAACCTTAAACCCTAAATCTTAAACCCTAAACATTAATGCTAAACCCTAAACCCCAAACCCTAAACCTAAACCTAAAGTAACTAAATAAATTAAAAAATAAACCTAAACCTAAAACCTAATAAACCTAAACATGAATCCAAGCCCAAAGAATGGGTATAACCTTGACGATAGGAATATCACTGTCAACCAGGCTCAGTCTAGATCTAGCATTGGAGGCGAAGGCCGAGGTGGTAGTTATCATAGTGGTGGTGGGGGATCTAGAGGTGCTAGTGGATATGGAGGTGGTGGTTGGAGTAGTGGTGGTTATGGAGGCGTGAGGAGTGATAGAGGTTACAGCCGTGGCCATAGCGGAGTGAGAGACTGGGGATATGATGGTCGATTTTGCTCCTCAAGAGGCCGGGGTGGTTCTGATGGGAACTAAAGAAACTGAAGAATGGCCGATCCGATCTGTTGTTTATGGAATCGTGTTTTTATAGTAGAGATGGTTCTAGTTATCTAGGTTTTTTATTTACTCTATGCATGACCATTAATGATCTATGTTGTCACTTCTGTCTTAGAAAACTTAGTGTGTTACTTGGTTGATGAAATCAAAAAGAAGAAATATTGAATCTAAATTTATTCTTTATTAAAAAAACCCTAAAACCCTAAAGCCTAAACTAAAACCTGAACCCGAAACCTAAAACCTAAATCTTAAACCCTAAAAACCCTAAACCCTAAACCCTCAACCCTAAACCCTAAACCCGAAACCCTACACCTTAAAATCCTAAACCCTAAACCCTAAGCCCTAAACCCTAAAACCTAAACACTAAACCCTAAACCCGACACCCTAACCCCCAAACCCTAATCCCTAAACCTAAACCCAAAAAACATAACCCAAAAATTAAAAATTAAAAATTAAAAATGCTAAACTAAAACTTAAACCTAAACCTAAAAAGAAAATAAAAGAAAAAATAAAAACTAAACTAAAATAAAATAAATAAAAACCTAAACTAAAATAAAAAATTAAAAATATAAATAAAATAAAACTAAAGCTAAAATAATAAACAAATAAATCTAAAATATAAAGAAATAATAAATATATAAAAATTTAAAACTAAATAATGAACCTAAAAATAAATAAAAAATAAAACTTAAACCCAAAACTAAAAAATAAAACCTAAATCTAAAATAAAAATAAAATATACCTAAACTTAAACTAAAATAAACTAAACTAAAATAAATAAAACATGAACCTAAACAAAGTAAAATAAAATAAACAAAAAATAAACTTAACCTAAACTTAAAAATAAAATCTAAAAATAAACCTAAAATAAAAACTTGAAACCTAATCCAAAAAAAATAAATAAAAATATAAACCAAAACCTAAAGTTAAAAAAAAATAAAACCTAATCCTAAAAATAAAATAAAAATAAAACTAAACTAAAAAATAAATGTAAACCTAAACCTAAACCTAAAAAAAAAACTAAACTAAAAACCTAAACTAAAATAAATAAACCTAAAATAAATAAACAAAACTAAAAAAAATAAACCTAAATAAAAATAAAAAAAATAAAATAAACTAAAATAATTAAAAAATAAACAAAATAAATCTAAACTGACTTTACTTAATTTTAAAAAATAAAATAATAAAATAAAATAAAACTACCTAAACCCTAACCACTAAAACTAAATTTTAAACCCTAAAACCCAAAACGAAAACCTTAAAACCTAAACCCTAAACCCTAAACCCTAAACCACTAAACTAACCTAAAACCTAAACCTAAACCAAACCTAAACCTAAACTAACTAAACCTAAACTAAACTTAAACCTAAACCTAAAACCTAAACCCTAACCTAAACTCCACTAAACTAACTAAACCACTACAATCTAAACTTAAACTCACAGAAACTATAAACTAAACCTAAATTCTAAACCCTAAACTAAACCTAAATTATAAATAAATTATAAACTAAACCCTAAATAATAAATAAACCTAAAAAAACCTAAAACTGCCTAAAACCCTAAACACTATACTAAACCTAAACTCATAAACCTAAAGAACACTAAACCTAAACCCTAAATCAAAACTAAATGTTAAACCTAAAAGTATAAACCTAAAATAGGCCTAAACCTAAAACTAAATAATAAACTAAATACTAAATCAAACTAAACAAATTTAAACCTAAAACAACTAATCTAAACCCTAAACATACAACCCTAAACCAACAACCCTAAATTCAAAACCCTAAACCCTAAACAAACCCTAAACCCTAATCCTTAAACCCAAAACCCTAACCTTAACATTAAATCGCAAACCCTAAACCCTAAACTAACCCAAAACCCTAAAGCCAAAGCCCTAAACCTTAAACTTAAACCCTAAACTAACCCTGAATCTTAAGATAACCTTAAACCCTAAACCCTAAAACTAAACCTAAAGCTAAACACTAAACCTAAAACCTAAACCAACTAACCTAAACTAAAAAACCTTAAAACCATAAACCCTAAAACCCTAAACCCTAAACCCTAAACCTTAAACTTAAAAACCTAAAAACTTAATCCTAAACTAAATAGATACACCTAAACCTAGATAAAATAATCATATAAAATAAATAAAAATTTAAACTAAAACCTAAACCTAAACCGAATGCAAATAAACTAAAATAAAATAAATATAAATATTAACTAAACTAAAAAAATAAAATAATCCTAAGAATAAAAAACCTTAAGGAGGAGGGAATGATTATCATAGTGGTGGTGGGGAATCTGGAGGTGTTGGTGGATATGGAGGTGGTGTGAGTAATGGTGGTTATGGAGGCTGAGGATAGAGGTTACATGGCAAAGGGAGATCGGGGATATGATGGTGGATCCTACTACTAGAGGTGGCTGTTAGAACCTAAGAAACTAAAGAACGATCGATCCGATCTGCTATTTATCAAACCGTGTCTTTATAGTAGAGATGCCTTTAGTTATCTAAGGTTTTTGATTTGCTCTATGCGTGCCCATTTTTTATCAATGTTGTCGCTTGTGTCTTAAAAAACTTGGTGTGTTACTTGGTTGATGAAATCGAAAAGAAAAAATGTTGAATCTGAATTTATTCTCTATTTAAAAAAAGCCAAAATCCTAAATCCTAAACTAAAACCTGAACCCTAAATCTTAAACCTATACTCTAAACCCTAAAACCCCTAAACCCTTAACCCTAAAGTCTAAGTTGTAAACCCTAAAACCTAAAACCCTAAACCCTAAACCCTAAGGCCTAAACCCTAAAACCTAAGCGCTAAACCCTAAACACTAAACCCTAAATCTTAAACCATAGTCCCTAAACCCCAACCCCTAATCCCTAATCCTGAAACCCTAAAGTAACCCTAAACCCCACCCTAAACCCTAAACCTGGAAAAGCGAAAAACTAAATGCTAAACTAAATAAAACCTAAAAATAAAATAAATAAAAAACCTAAAAAATAATAATAATAAAATAAAATAGAAATCTAAACTAAAACCTAAACCTAAACCTAAACCTAAACCTAAACTTAAAAAGGAAATAAAATAAAAAAAACTAAAATAAAATAAATAAAAACCTAAACTAAATTAAAAAAACTTAAATAAAATGAAAACTAAACCTAAAATAAAAATAAAATAAACCTAAAATAAAATAAAATAAAAACTAAATAAAAACATAAACCTAAAGATAAACATAAAAATAAATATAAAATAAAACTTAAACTCTAAACTATAAAAAACTAAACCAAAAATAAAAAAATAATATAGACCTAAACCTAAACTAAAATAAATAAAACCTAAACCTAAACTAAATAAAATAAAATAAACTGAAAATAAACCTAAACCTAAACTAAAAATAAAACCTAGAAATAAACCTAAAATAAAACATTAAAAACTAAATCTACAAAAAAAAAACCTAAACCTAAACCTAAAAATAAAAAATAAAACCTAAACCTAAAAAATCAAATAAAAATAAAACTAAACTAAAAAAATTAAACCTAAACCTAAACCTAAACCTAAAATTAAACTAAAATAGAAACCTAAACTAAAATAAATAAACCTAAAATAAATAAACTAAATTAAATAAAATTAGAAATAAACCTAAATCAAAATAAAATAAATAAAAATTAAACTAAACAAACCTAAACTTACTTGTTTACTTAATTTAAAAATAATTTAAAAAATTTTAAAAAAACCCTACCCCTAAACCCTAAACCTTGAAACTAGCCTTAAACTCTAAACCCTAAACCATAAAACCCAAAACCCAAAACCCAAAACCCCAAACCCCAAACCCAAAAAACCTAAACCAAAAACCCTAAAACCCAAACCTAAATAAACCTAAAAAAAAATAAATAAAATAAATAAAATAACCTAAATAAAATATAATAAATAAAATAAAATAATAAATAATATAAACATAAAATAAATAAAATAAATAAATAAAATAAGTAAAAAAAAATAAAATAAATAAAAATAAAAAATTTAAAATAAATAAATTAATAAATAAAATAAAATAAACTTAAAATTAAATAAAATCTTAAAATAAATAAATAAAGAAATAACCTAAACCTAAAATAAATGCTAAATAAACTAAACCCAAATAAAATAAATAAACTTAAAATAAAACCTAACCTAAAAATAAAAATAAAAAACCTAAACCTAAACCTAAAAATAAAATAAAAATAAAACAAAACTAAGAAATAAGCCTAAACCCTAAACCTAAAACTAACCATAAACCCTAAACTAACCCTTAACCCTAAACCCTAGCCTTAAACCCTAAACCCTAAACCCTAAACACTAAACCATAAAACCCTAAACCCTTTCACCTTAAAGCCTAAACCCTATAACCTACAACCCTGAACAGAAAATCCTAAACCTTAAACTACAAACCTTAAACCCTAAACCTTAAACCCTAAACCATAAACCATAAACACTAAATCCTGAAAACCTAACAACCTAAACCTAAACTAAATAAAATCTTAAAAAAATCTAAACCTAAATAAAATAAAATAATAAAATAAAATAATAAAATAAAATAAAAATCTAAACTAATACTAAAACCTAAACCTAAACTTAAAAATAAAATAAAATAAAAAGTAAAAAAAAAACTAAAATAAAATAAATAGAAACCTAAACTAAACTAAAAAAATAAACTAAACCAAAAAAATAGAAAACCTAAATAAAATAAGAAATAAATGTAAATTAAAAATAAATTAAACCTAAAATCAAAACCTAAAACCTATGCCTAAAAAAAAAAATAAAATAAAAGCCTCCTAAACCAAAAAAATAAAACCCAAATAAAATAAAAATTAATCCCTAAACCCTAAATCTTAAAAACACTAAACCCTATACCCTAAACCCTAAAAACCTTAACCTAAACTAAATAAATCCTAAAAATAAAATAAATAAATAAACTTAAACCTAAATAAATAAAATAAATAAAATAAAATAAAAACTTAAACTAAAACCTAAACCTAAAAATTAAATAAAATAAAAATTAAACCGAAATAAAATAAATAATAACCTAAACTAAACTAAAAAAAATAAAATAAGCCTAAAAATAAAAATCCTAATTAAAATAAAAAATAAATGTAAAATAAAAATATAAACTTAAAATAAAATAAAACTTAAATAAAAACCTAAACCAAAATAATAAACCTAAAAATAAAGGCTAAAAAAATAAAACTAAAACTGAAAACCTAAACTAAAAAAAAAACCCTAAACCTAAAATAAATGAAACAAAATAAACCTTATCCTAAACTAAAATAAACTAAACTAAAAGAAATAAAACTAAAACCTAAACCTAAACCCTAAACTAAATAAAATAAAATAAACTAAAAATAAACCTAAACCTTGTGTATAACTACTAATATTTTATTATTTATACTAATTTTATGATTTTTTATCTTAAGCAATACCTTATGATGTGATATGCAATATAATGTAATATAATATATTATAGTGTATTGTAATATAAGATGCCATAACATAGTGTAGCATCATGCATTATAACATACTATTATGTATAACTACTTATTATTTAGCATATTTTAGTTTATTATAGTATGAAGTAGTAGATTTTGTACTGGTATAATTGATTTATATGCTGAGATGATGGGATTTGGCCTAATTGAAGGTAAGCTTTAGGGAATATCATTGGGGGTGTGCTATCATGTGTCATTAAATCAAAAGAATAGAATTTTGCATTCAAAATAAATGTTTAGTTTTCACCAAAATTTTATAAAGATTTTGCTTAAAGTGATTCATTTTATGGTGTATTATAAGATAATATATTATATGAAAGTATATTAAAAATATAATGTACATAACAATATAACTTCACACACACACACACATATATATATATATATATATATATATATGAATGTGGAGGTGTGTTACTAAATGTTATTGTACATTTTAGTACATTTTACTTCTGTTATAATACATTGGGTCAAAACTCACAAAATTATTAATTGAAGGTTGAGATGGAAGAATTTGGCCAAATTCATAGCACCCACCAAGAAGCAAAACCAAAATTATGCTATTTTATACCATTTCTAATATAAAAATAACAATTTTACATCCAAAATGAACATTATTCATATTTTGAGAAAATTTTGTTATTTGTTCCTTTTATGTGATTCTAATGAGGTATAATGTTAGACAATATATTATATTATAGCAAATTATAATATATCATCATATATTATAATATAATATAGTGTGTTAATTCACAATATAATATGTTTAACATGATATTGTATAGTTAGTTTGAGCTTGCACCATCATAAATCATAAAATGTTGATTATAATGCTAAGATGATGTAATTTGAACGAATACATTGTTATGCATTTGGTTGAAGTGTTAAAGGTGTGCATAAGATAAGAAATAAGATTTGATGAGAATTCCATATCAAGGACATGGAGGGAATCCTCTAGGGGATCACACATGCATTGGACATGACATGTGAGGGGTCTATGTCGAGGGCATAGAAGAAGAAAATCTGCTGGGGATAAGGTTTGATTTTGATTTAATTATATAATTTATGGAAAAAAGATCTGCTAGGGATAAGAATCTATAATCCACTGGGGACTAAGATTAAATCGACTTTAATTTGTTTTGTTTTAATTGATGTGGAGGCATATTTTCTAGAGATATGGGCTTGAGTTCGTTGGGTATTGGGTATATGAACCTTCCACTAGGGAAGTAGATTCGGGCTATTCGCTTGAGATTGGGATTTGAGTTTGATTTCATAGATTTGTTTGGGGATGTATCCATTGGGGATAAGAGTTTGGTTGGATTTTTCTTCATTTATACTCTACTGGGGGAGTTGGTTTATTTTTGCTCCAATGGGGAGCTTGGTTTTGAATTTGATTTTTTTCCTTGACTTGTTTATATATGATTTGGGGCTGCACTGGGTAGAAGGGTGTGATTTAACTCCACTAGGAAAATCTGATTGGGTTTAATTTTATCTGAGTTAATGTATGGACCTTGTCGGTGTGCGATGGACCCAATGAGAAGGGGCTATATCAACCTTGACCTACCTAAGGTTTACAAATCCAAAGGGATAGTCTACCGAATATGGGTTATAGCTAGCCAACCTAAGGGGTTGCCATTCCGTGTGCAACTACTGTGTTAGGAAGAAGGCATAGCAGACTTACATCTTTTAAAGTGAGGAACAACCACTAGGGAGAGCTGTTGGATGCACAACAAACTGAACTTGACCTAGGGCGACCACTGAGTGAATGTCAATGGGGACTTATGTCAACTCAAAAGTAGTTAGGATTAATTTTATCTTAAATTCATGTGATTTGATATGGTTTGTTTGGTTTAGTTTAATTTTGAATTGAGGGCGTATTCACTGGGGATGTGAGCTTAGTCAAATTTGATAGGTTTAATTTATGGACAATGTCAGTGTGTGATGGACCCATTGAGAATGGGCTATATCAGACTTGTCCAATCATAAATTTACAAATCCAAAGTGATAGTCTACTAGATGTGGGGTAGAGCTAGCCAACCAAAGGGGTTGCCTTTTTGTGTGCAATGGCTGTGCTAGGAAGAAGGTGCAATAAACTTACATCTACTAAAGCAAGGAACAACCGCTAGGGTGACCTGTTGGTAGCACAACAAATCAAACCTTACTTAGGGGAGACAATTGAGTGAATACCACTGGGGACTTATATCAACTTAAGAGTAGCCAAGCGATTCCTATAAAGAGTTTTGTTGACACTACCCTAAAGATAGGATGCCTACTCAAGAAAAGGTATCGCTATGGTTTTCTTCCTAATCCGTAAGTGAATATATATTTTATTTATATGTTTGTGTGGACCCTATTAGTGTGTGAGGGACCACACTAAGAAGGTGCTATGTCAGCCTTAACTTATCTCAAGTTTACTGGACTAAGGCAAAATTTGCACATCCACAGGATGGATTCTCCAACCACAGGGGTGGTTACTAGGAAAGGGAACTGTCTAACTGACAAGTAAAGCTCTAATTGGGGTGGCAAAGGGCGTTATCCAAATATAGTGCCCATAGGGAGGTGCTAGAAGGTATTTCCTGGCTGAAAAGAAAGCCTATAAATGTACAAAGGCCAACCACAAGAAAACATGAGTGTATCTACATTTGGAAAGAAAGAGTGTACCAACAACCAATGATTTAATCACAATGGACATGCTATCTGAGCTAGAGAGCTGACAACCAAGGTGGAGCCCCAAAGAAGGACTTGACCCAAACTTGAAGTAGTAAGGAGGGAAGGAGCCGCTTGGGGACTTATCCTAAACCTCAAATATACTCGACCCAATCAGTGCACAAAGGCTAATCCAAGAAGAAAGTGTAGTAGACTCACATCCTCTTAAACTAAACCAACTTGAGGTAGCCTACTAGCCATGTAGTAAGACTTACCAAACTAACAAGGCTTTCATCGATGAGCAATGGCTAAGTAAGGAAGGAAAGCATAACAAACTTACATCCTCCAAAGCAAGAAGACCACTAGGGTGACACACTAGCTAGCAGCTAGCCACCTGGAAGCCTTGAGTACCGATGGGGGTGTTATCTGAACTTAGAGTAGCCCGAGATAAAAGTTGTGTTTTTTTTATATGTTTGTGTGAAGTTTGTGTCTATGTTGTGTCATTGAAGGATAGGACACTGCTCAGGTTCCTTACAGCTACCCTAAACACATCATGGTAGATTCATAAACAAGAATACTTTCAACATGGAAGAGATTGAATTTGAAATGGAATTCTCATTGATGATAATTATTTTTAAACATAATTTATAATATTTCTTTATGTAGATCCCATTGATTGGAAGCATTGGGCGCTCACCCTTATGATTAATAAGCTGATAAGATCCTAATTATTAAGCCTTCTGTATGGAAAAAGGGCCTTCCCAAGTGGGTTCAAACTTGTCTCCCATCTTACGACGGGCAATAATCGATTTCCTTAGAACTAAAATATGCTCTCCTACATGAAAATCTCTAAAAAGGACCAACTTATTATGAGCTTGAATCATTTTAGCATTGTACAACTTGAGGTTTTAGCATGCCCGCAAGCGTCTATCCTCCAAACCTTCAAGCTTTTCTAACAGCAACTTGGCATTCTGCTCTATTGTGATCTTGTTATCCATAGCTATCCTTAGTGATGGGAGTTGGACTTCTAATGGTAGAACGACTTAGGACCCATACACTAAGGAGAAAAGAGTAGACTGAGTTGGAGTTCTATATGAGGTGCGGTAGGTCCACAAGGCTTCAACTAACTGCACATGCCACTATCACTTATTGTTGAGTATCTTCTTCAGTATTTTGATGAGAGTTTTATTGAAGGCTTTTGCTAAGATGTTTGCCTTCGAGTAGTTAATGGTAGAATATCTCTAATCTATAATATGTATTCGAGCAAAGTTATTGATCTTGGTGCTCTTGAATACAATATTATTATCAATTATAATTCATCGAGCGTAGGAAAGTGCTCTACTTCATTTGATGGGCTTGGGACTTCTTTTGAGGTAATTTTTCTTTATTTAGGTAATCCATGAATGGTTTCCTCCAATCTAACTCCTCATCCTTCTTGCCAATGCCAACCTCTCCTTCAAGAGAGTACTTTTTGATGAGTTCAATATCAATAAGGGATATGACTTGTCTATTTTGGACCTTTATTGATATGGACTCATCCTCCATACATGCTAACTACTTCATAATATTGGCTAAAGCATACACTACAACATTCTCTCCTTGAAGAATCTTATAAATGGTAACCTCTAGGATTTGGGCCAAGAACTCTATGGTGTACTTATGGTGATGATGGAGCTTGGACTTTATAACCTTATAGGACCTAGTGATTTGGTTGATAACTAGCTGAGAATCCTCAAAGATGTTGATATTTTAGATGCTTAGAGTAACGGCTAACTCCAGACAGGCAATCAGAGCCTCATATTTGGCTTCATTGTTGGTACAATGATTGGATAGATGATATGAGAATCTCATCACATCACTATCCAGAGTAAAGAGAACTATTCCTACCCCCACCTTTCTTGGAATAGTAGATTATGGTTCATCTCCTCTTTGAGAGGAAGAAGCACCATAAAAGTACATCTCCCAGTAGTGAATTCTAATATCCCCTAATTTCATGATTTGTTCATCGGTATGATCATCACTAAGTAAAGAGTCTGCAGTAAGTGGGTGTGCTGCTAAGAAATTCACTAGCACTTATCCTTTCACCGCACGGAGGGGTAGGAAGGTAATTTCAAACTATGAGAGGATCATGGACCGTCATGCCAACTGTCCAGATAACATCGGCCGTGTCATGAGATACTGTAGTGGATTGATCCTAGAGATCAAGTTCACCTTATGAGAAAGCATGTAGTGTTATAGCTTTTAGGATGCAAAGATTAAAGCTAGGCAATGCATCTCAATGGGTGGATAATTAGCCTCAGTATGGATTAGATGATGGCTAAGGTAGTATAGTGTGTTTTCCTTTCCTTCGTCATTGGCTTGGGCCAACAAATTATCGAGGGAGTCGTCTAACATAATAGTGTAAAGTATGAGCGACTTACTTGAGATAGGGGGCTACTAGAACCAATGGTGTCATCAGGTAATGTTTGATGTCTTCAAAGGCAAGCTCACACTTATCATCCCACTTGAACTTGACATCCTTTCTAATAAGTGCTAAGAATGGCAGACATCTTCTTAATAGGTTGGATATAAAGAGTCTTAGATATGCCAACCTTCGGAATGATCTGAGTTGAGTTAAACTTTTAGGGGGTGGCATTTCTAATATTGCCTTGAACTTCTCCAGATCGATTTTAATTCTCTGGTCGGACAACAAACTTAAGAAATTTCTATATAGATTCAAATGCACACTTCGTGGGGTTCATTTTGAGGTTAAATTATCTATCATCAAAACTACCCTCAAGTCAAAGAGATGGTCTTCCTTTTCTACTTTTGACCATGAGATCATCGACACTCGACTTGATGATGAATGAGTTCATTGAACATTCGAACAGCACCCATATGTATGTAGACCGACATTTTAAGGCTAAAAGGCATGACCTCATAGTAATAAATTCTTATCGGGGTTCTAAAAGCAATGTTTCTATCATCTTCAGGGTCCATCTTTATTTAGTTATATCCAGATGAGTCATCCATAAAAGAGAAGACTGCATGAGATGAGGAAATGTCTACCATTAGCTTTAGGATTTGTAGTAGAAATTCATCTTTTAGACATTCCTTATTTAAATGCCTAACATCATTGCATATAAGAATTTGGCCAATCTTTTTCTTCATTGGGGTGATGCTGACTAGCCACATAGGGTATTTTTTTAGATTAAGTTAGCATCGATCAGTTTCCTGACTTCATAAATGAACTATTGTTCTATGTCTAATCTCCTGCATCTAGGAACTTGCTTGATAAGGTCAGTAGTAGGCTCTATTGCTAGTATATGGACCGCTATGTCATGAGCCAATGCAGGCATCTCTTCATAACTCCATGCAAAGTAGTCCTTAAACTCACTCAATAGCCTAACTAAGTCATTCATTTCAATTTCATTCAATAAAGAACTGATGTATGTTGGGTGTGGATCTTCTTCAATTCCTAAGTTGATTTCCTTGAGCTTGTTTATGGTTGACTTGATCTCATCTTCAAACTCTGGTGGTGTATCTTTGACATCAAAAGTTTCTAAGCACAGCTCCTCATATGAGTTAATGTGATTTGAAAATCACCTATCAAATTCCAAATGATCGGTGATGACTATGCAATAATCGTCAATATTGTTGGACCCACTGTACCAAATCCTAGTCTTGGTCTTGATTGAGAGCTTTTGAATTTGTTCATCCATATTATTTCGAAGTAGCTAACTTATGCTTTGATAAAGTATGTGGGATTTACCCTTTCTTTGCTAAATTATGAAAATAAGGAAAGTACCAATCAAAGGTAATTCTATTAAATTTTTATGAATCATCCTCAAGTTCTACATCAACTTATTGACTTTAGGATGATGCTCCTAGAAAGAACCTCTGAGTCTTCACACCTATGGATGACTTAGGTTCCTTAACTACCAAACCCCTTTTGAGAGGAAAGAGGGGCTAGAGCTAAGGTTCCCAACTGATGCCTAACTATTTTACATATTGACTTGGATACACTAATGCTTTGCTTTGGAGCCAGATCTTCATCGCTATATGGCTCAAGTGTCACTTCCAAGGGAATCTACTATTAAGAAGGGTTGGCTAGCATGCTAATCATATAAGACTCATCCTACAAACTAGATTCTAAGTCTATGGATAAAGGTGTACAGTGGGACATATTTTCTATTGGGTGGCCAATAAGGAAATTTTCCACCCCTGGGACTGCTTTTGAACTAGCCTCTTCCTCTTCCTAGTGGAGGTCAGGCCGTCTTACCCATATGTTAGAATGGAGTAACAAACAGTGGGTGGAATCTAATGTCAGGCTCTACTTCCTCCTCCAAGTCTATTTTCTCTCTCTTTTATTTTTTTTCATTTTCTCTTTTCTTTTCTTTTTCTTTTTATTCTTTTCTTTTCCTTTTATTTTAAACTTTGACCAAGTTCACAAGAATAGACTTGTTGATTTTGATGAAGGTAGTATGTTACATCCTCATATATGCTGACCTCGTGAATTGTAAATGGCTAGAGATCTCCTTTGACATAGTAGACAATCCCATCTCTCACAAACTTCATACACCATGTGAAGATAAGATGTTTTCTCTCATGTGCTGGTCTCCCAAGCAAAAGTGTTGAAAGATGTATCTGAATCTATAATGTGAAACTTGGCTTCGGTCTTCGAATCACTTATCTCCAAGGGAAACACTATGGAGCTTGAGTTTTGTTGACCTCACTTTGCAGATTCAATCTTCACATCTTAGACTTAGGAGTCTTCTAGACACTAAGACTTCCCTAGTCATAAGACACTTCTAACAATTAGGTAAACAGTTAACCTAAGACTAAAGACTTAGAATGATTAACCATAGGATTAGGTTATGCCTTAGGGATTAGGATAATCCACCAACCTTATAACCCAAATCCAATCCATGTTCACATTCTCAAATCAAACCTTAAGTTCAATTCAAACATCAAATTTAAATCCAAATCCAATCCCAAATTCCAAACCAAAATGATTGAAATCTTTCCTAAGCCTACAATCATCTTCAATTGGTCAACTAAACCCAAACCAACACCCAACCCATGCCAATTTGGCCAATGTGATCAAATTGTTCAACTTAACCCATTTGACCCAAATGAATTCAAATGAGCCAAAATGAAATCTAAGCCAAACTAAACTAAAATAATTGAACCAAAACATCTCAAATGGTCATATGAACTTGACCCAACTCTTAGTTTGACCCAATTTGACCAATTGTTCAACTTGACCCAACCTAACCCAATTTGACCTAAATGACTCAAATTGAGCCAAACATAACCAAATCAATTCCAATTGACTTGAAATTTGGGCTAACCCACTTTTAGCTAATTTCAAATATGCCCAAATCAAATCCAATGCCAAATGATCATTCTACACTTGGGTCAAGGGCATCACCTGAGATAAATCACCCATGTAAGTGGCACTTCCATTCATTGACCAGTTGGTACTCTCCCAATGGTCCACCTTGGCACCTAGGACACTGCCCAATCTAACCCAAGGGGTGGTTTGGTCGGCCATGACCCATGGGAGGTTAAATCACCTCACCCTCCCCATCAGAGCATTTGAAACCCATAGGACACCCATGATTCCTCCTTGGCAGGCACCTCCACACCTTCAACCAACCAAGCTGAGCCAGCTCACATCCTCCTTGTCACCCAGAACTCCCTAAGATGGTCATACTGCCACTAGAAGTCAAACCCGATACCACCATCCGATCAAGAGGAAGGGGAGTATACACCCCCTTGTTTCCACTCAAACACACCCATAAAAATCATTCCTCAGAGCCCTAGCAACCCAAGATGAGCTGCTAATTCCTCGATCAAAAAATTCCATTCCCGTATGTCCCATTTCTAACCTAACTTCCCCATTTCTCCATCAAGCTCAAATTAACTTTGTATGCACCTTCTCTAGGCCTCGCAAAGTCAGAACAAATCATCTCCCAAGCTTCCTAAGCACTGGAGGTGAGACTTTGATCAAAGTTGAGCTCCAAATCATTGGTTCGTGGCCTCTGAGCAAATGACAAAGAATTGATCCAATTACTGGTCAATAGGGCTTCATCTCCACTAGATGAAGCTTCCTCAATCGTTTGAGCCATCGGCCTTAAGCTCTGGCGAGGTATATTTTTGAAACTGATCCTTAGTCAAAAATGGGTTGGACCTTTTTGAAGAAACCTTGCATCTCATGTGATCTTGACCATTGGATCTCCTCCGATTGATGTCATGAAAGTGTGGGATCCTTTTGGAGTTGATCCAAGCTCGGGTAAGCTCAGATCAAGTGAGTAATGGTAGACAGACTCCATTCTCTCTCACTTGCATGTTGTTAAATCATGCACCGTCTGTTCCATGTGATCAGAATAGATGGTCATGATTAGATCCACTAGATCGATCTGATTTAATCCTATTAAGCCATAGGATTAATCATGTTCTTCTAATTTTAGATTGGTTGGCGGATGAGAAAGCACGTCCATCGCTGCCACTTAGGCACAGAGTTGGATAAATTCTAAGTAGCCAATCCGCAGGCTGCGTGGAAAGCATCGATCATACGGCCAAATGTGATTAGCTTAATTAATCATTTTTATGGTCAAAACTTCTAAAAATCATAAAAAATATAGAGAAATATGAAAATGCAAATAAATACTCATTTTAAAGGTATTTCAGAGAAGAATTAATTAAAAATGATCTTAACTAATTTTAAATAGTTATTAAGGTTTAATTACAAAATTAATTAGCTTAATTACTCCTTACTTACTTGAGCAATTAATCCAAAATTTTGTGGGTCAATTTAATGGAATGACCTCTACCTCCCATGATTTTTTTGAGATTTATTGTTCACTTAATTATAAAATTTGACTAATTAAACCTTAACTACTCTGTTAAGTTAATTAATTAGTAATTAATCCCATGAACACTAATAAATTATTTAATTAAGTTTATTAATCATTTTTGAATTGTAAGTGAACTAAGGAATAAGGTTGGGACCCCTTTCCCTAAGATCATTTTACCTTTTTTTAAAATAAAATTAATTATGATTTAACTAATTAATTAAATCACTTAACCAAATTGAAATTATAATCACATCATACCTTAATTAATTAAATCATGCAGTAGATCTATAGGTGTTTAATAACCTGAAAGATTTTAATGAAATTATGGTTAGTCCACATGTGTGGGAAAACCATAAGAGTAATTAATTAAGTCCCTTAATCTAATTAACTATTAATCATGAGGCAATTGCATTAGGCCCCTTATATTTTCTAAGATCATTGCAAGCTTATTTTCCATGCAAGTCATGTTGGCTCATAATTAGTTAGTTAATTACTTTACGGTGACATGAGTAAGGGTACTTAATTCATCTAATTAAGGGTTCAACCTAATTAACCCATAAAATCAACTTAATTACTTTTCCTTAAATTAAATCAAATAAGTAATGTGGGAATGTGTTTAAAACAACAAGTTATGATTTCTCTTCTCCTCTTTAAATCAAATCAAATTTAAAACTTAAATAATAAAGAAGCTTTGGTTTGCTTTAAATAACCTTGTTTGTTTTGATTATCCTTAAAAACTAGTTTGGTTGATTGACTCTCATGCTTATATTTGATTATCCTCTTTCCAATCATGTTAAATTTGGTATGTCATTTGAATTCATGCATCCATCTTTTCATAATCAAGTAAAATAAAATGGATTTCCTTTATGTAAGCTTGCATGTGTTGATTTAATTTAATATATGGTATTAACTATTAAATCCAAATGTATTTTTTAACGATATAAATGAATAATAATATGTGTTATGATGCTAGTTATAAATACATAAGAAATGCATGTGCTTATATTAAGTATGTATGAATGTTGAGTTCTCTTTCCTCTATTCAAGTGTTGATTTATATAAGATTGAATGGTAATGGGTATATAGTCTGGACATCTCGGGAACACGAGGCTTTTGCTAGCCCCAAGGAGGCCATTTTATTACTTCACTTCACTGGTTTAACAATGGCAGATATCCATTTGATTTCATTCTTATGTATTTCAACATCAGAATTTGGATAGAGCTTTAATTCATATATATAAATGGTTCAATAAAAAAAATACAATCATTACATTGTTTTGTTTCCCTTATTTATCTATACATCCATGTGTATCCAAGAAAAGCAATTATATAGTTTAGACATCCTGGGAATATGAGACTTTAGTTAGCCCCAAGGAGGTCATTTGATTACCTCACTTCCCTAGTTTAACAATGGCACGTACTTGCCTATGTCTTTGTACATTTATATGTATATGTGATTAGTGAATGAATAAAATTGCATTCATTCATAATTGACTAAGTGGTTTAATTAATTATTCATATGATTTGGAGCTTACTTCCTATGTTCATGTATACAAATTTACATATGTTTGAATGCAAATGGGTATATAGTTTGGACATCCTGGAATGCGAGGCTTTAGCTAGCTCCAAGGGGGTCATTTAATTACCTTACTTCCCTGGTTTAATAATGGCACATGCCTGTTTAATATCATTCTTATGTCCTTTTTGTATAAGAATTTGGATAATTTTTTAAATTAATATGTTTAAAAAATTCAATCAAATAAAATATAAGTTATAAACATACACATGCATTCATCATTTAGGTGAGCTAAAATATGTTGCATGTATAACCACACTTAAGATTAAATCATATGCATATTACATGTGATGGAAAGGAATGATTTAATATATGTCTTGTGGTAGTAATTTAATTAAATTAATCTTAAGATGCCTTTAATTTTGAATATGATTATCTAAAGTGAATCTAAACTTAGGATTAATTAAATCATTTAATAAGCTATTCACTAAAGAGAACTAAATCAAATTAATATACTTTAGAAAGTGACTTAAGGTAGAGATGAAAGAGGGAAATCTTCTTTTCCTCTCTTTATAACACTTAGTTGCTAAGTGTAATCAAATGAAATAAAAGAAAACATAAATTAAAATTCTTAAATCAATTAAGCTACTTCAAGTGAAATCAACCTTTCATGTTAAATTGAATCCTTCTACACTTAGAAAATACAGCACTAATGCCTAACAAGACTTAGCACATAAGCCTTAATACACACATTAGAATTAAGTCCCCACTTATATCTCTAAGTTAGGACAGTGTATGATGTGATGTATGTTTTGTTTATGATGTATTGTTTTAGATTAGAAGTTATAGTGTATGCTTCATAGACTGAATGATAGGACAATCTTGGCCTAATCATATTTTCTATAGGGGAACATGCTTAAGGGATGTCAAAAAATAAATGTAAATGCTCTTTTTGCAGGTTGCTTAAATCCTTAAGCATAATCCATGTTAGGATTGGTGGGCTTAGTTACCTATTTGTAGGGTGCTAAGTCAAAATTATAAATACACCTACTTGGGATTATATGTGTATTTAGCTAATCTCTATTTTGTAGGTGTAGTTAGATTTACTTTTCCCTCAAAAATATAATTTTTGCAATAGGAATTAGGATTAGTGCTATGGGGAATTAGGATGAGCGGTGGTTAGAAGGCTTTGTCCTGGGGTGACCTGTGATGCCTTTGAAGCAAGCACCAACCAAATCAAAGAAGGAACCAAATCAGAAAGGGAGATATGAAGAAAGAAGACCCTCATAACATTTAATAGAATTGTAATTATTCATTCATATTCTAGGTTGTAAGGGTAGGGTTTGACTACCTAGATTTTCTCTCTTCAGGTTGTATGGCGGTACCCGACTGCACCGGCCTTTTATTCTTTTACAATAGTTTCTATAATTATTTGAAGTTATATTTAAATTGTGCATTAGATTGGAATGCTTCTCATAGTTTCTGATATGCTTAATGCTTTAATGTGTGGCTTGGATATGATTAGTCTCTTAAGATAAAAATACCTTTTCTACCCAACTAATCAGTCATAACTAAATTTTAAACAACTCATAACCTCATCATAAAGCCTAAACATAAATAAGATAATTAAAAGTTTTAGCAACCCCTTAGCTATATGGTTATATGTATCACATCATGCATGCATATTCTTTCTCTCTAAAACATGAAGGATCTCCATCCTTGCATGATAAATGAATGTTTAACCTGTGAGGGCATCTCTTATGGTGGAGAATACCTTCTTCTAGCTGATTTAACCCATAACTTAATTCATCATGCATTTAGGCATAAGACATCCTAAATCCTCTATCAAAATGATGTCTCTAAAATGAAATAAAATTTGAAAAGATTTTGCATTTATAGATTAGAGCATATGCTCATACCACTCCTGCTCTAGTATATTAGGGAGTGTGTTTAGGACTTTAGTCTCTTTCAAATTAAATAACTTTCTAGCTATCTTGCAAATCATAAAACCAGACTACATGGTTTTTAAATCGTAAAAGGAGTTAGTCAGCCACCTCAAGTCTAGAAGTCAGGCAACTTATAAAATAAAAGAAACTAAAATAAATCAATAAAATAAACTAAAAAAATAAAAAATAAACTAAATAAACCTAAACCTAAGAGTTTACTTAATTTAAGAAAATAAAAAAAAAATAAAAATACTAAAATAAATATAAAATAAACTAAATAAACCTAAACCTATTAGTTTACTTAATTTAAAAAAATAAAAAATAAAAAAATAAAAAATAAAAAAATAAAATAAAAAACACTAACTCTAAGCCCTAAAATTAACCCTAAACCTTAAACCCTAATCCCTAAACCCTAAACCTACAACTCTAAACCCTAAATAAAAACTCTAAACCCTAAACCCAAAACCCTAAGCCCTAAACCCTAAACCTTAAGCCCCAAACCTAAAGCCTAAAACCCTAAACCCTAAACCCAAAAAATCCTAAACCATAAACCTTAAGCCCTAAATCCTAAACCCTAAGCCCCAAACCCTAAACCCTAAACCCTAAACCCAAAACTCAAACCCTACTCCCTAAAACCTACAAGCCTAAACCCTAAACCCTAAACCCTAAACCCTAAACCCTAAACCCTAAAAACTTAAAAACATAAACCTAAACTAAATAAAGCCTAAAAATAAAATAAATAAAAAACCTAAACCTAAATAAAATGAAAAAAATAAAATAAGGTAAAAAACATAAACGTAAACTTAAACTTAAACCTAAACTTAAACCCAAACTTAAAAATAAAAAAAATAAAAAAAAATAAAAACTAAACTAAAATAAAATAAATAAAAACATAAACTAAACTAAAAAGTAAAATAAACCTAAAAAACCCAAATAAAATAATAACTAAACTTAAAATAAAATAAAAACTAAATAAAAACCTAAATCTAAAAATAAAACCTAAAAATAAACAAAAAATAAAACCTAAACCATAAACTAAAAATAAAAAAACATAAACCTAAAATAAATAAAAGAAAATAAACCTAAACCTAAACTAAAATAAACCAAAATAAAATATATAAAACCTAAACCTAAACTTAAAATAAACTAAAGATAAACTCGAAACTAAATAAAATAAAATTAACTAAAAATAAACCTGAACCTAAACGAAAAAAAACCTAAAAATAACATAAAATAAAAACCTAAAACCTAAACCTAAGAAAAACCTAAACCTATACTTAAAAATAAAAAATAAAACCTAAACCTAAAAAATAAAAAAAATAATAAAACTAAACTAAAAACTAAACCTAAACCTAAACATAAACTTAAAAAATAAACTAAAATAAAAAACATAAACTAAAATAAATAAACCTAAAATAAATAAACTAAACTAAATAAAAATATAAAATAAACCTAAATAAAAATTAAAATTAAAATAAACTAAAATAAATAAAAAATAAACTAAATAAACCTAAACCTACAAGTTTACTTAATTTTAAAAGAAAACCCTAAACCTTAAACCCTAAACCATAAACCCAAAATCCTAAACCTAAAACCCTAAACCCTAATCCTACAACCCTAAACTAACAACCCTAAACCCTAAAAAAATACTAAACCCTAAACCTTAAACCCTAAACTAACCCTAAACCCTAAACCCATATTCCCAACCCTAAACCCTCAACCTAAAACCATAAACTAAGCCTAAACCCTACGAATTGTTCGCTTACTTAATAAATATTTTTGGGGATCCAATAATTCTATTAAAAGAATGCATTGGACTTCCTGGCATAAATGATGTGGTCCCATGGGTGAAGATGGTCTAAGTTGCAAACCAATTCATGATGCTATTACTGCCTTATCTCATAAGCTGTGGTAGAATTTTAGAAAGAATTATATCCTTTGGGCTAATCTTATGATAAAAAAATATTGCCAAGGTAAACACCCTCTTATCTGTGCTTATAAAGTTGTTGACTCTCTGGTTTGGAAAAGTCTTTACTCCATTAAATGGGTTGTTGAACCCTAAATATCTTGGGGTATACATTCGGGTTCTTATTTCATTTGGCAAGCTAATTGGATTGGCAATGGCTCTATTAACTCCCTTTTATCTACCCACTCTACTGCAGTTATCAAAGTTAACTCTTTCTGGCATAATAAAACTTGGAATGAAAACAAACTTGAGAATTATATCCCTATTCTCATTTAGATAACTTTAGAAATATCCTTATTTTCTCTGACAAACCTAGCCAAATTCTCTTTAAGCTTTCTTACAATGATGATTTTTTTTATAAAGTGGTTTAGAATTTTATTAGAGATAAGCAAAACTCCTTTAATGTTTTCATTTAACTTTGGAACAATATCATTCCCATTTCTTATTTTGTTTTAACTTGGAGCATTTAGAATAACTTTATTCCTGTGAACTCTATGCTCTTGAATAAAGGGTTTTATTTGCCTTCAAAGTGCTATTGTTGCTTCCATATTTAAAATGTTAATCATGTTTTTGTCAATGGTGTTATTGCTTTTATTTAATACCAACTTCTTTCATGGCTCTCTTTCCATATATCAACTTCTTGAAGTCTGTTACCAAAAAACTATGAAAGGTCATATCAAGTTCTAGCTATTACCCTTATCTAGTTCATCCGGATGTACAAAATGATGCTAAATATCATGGTATTCCTATGATAAAAAAGGATCTTGGATAGAACCAAAGAAAAATTCATGCTTTGTTTAATGCTAATCTTATTAGTAACATTCATTTTAAAGGCTAAAAAATTTGTGGATAAAAATTGGGTATCATTCTTTGATGTTGACTCTTATAAAAGAGTTAGGATTATCCATTAGATCAAACCCAAAGAAAATTTGATTAAAGTGAATACTGATGATTTTGTTGCTTCTAATAAATATGGAAGTGGTGGTACTCTTAGGTTTTCTAAAGGTACTATCATTTATGCTTTTGCCTATCCTCCCAAAGCCCGTTCCATTATTTATGCTGAGCTTATGGATGTCAATAAAGCTATTGAAATTTGTTTGAATAACGGTTTCCTCAACATCTAGATTGAAGTTGATGCACACTTGCTTCTTGACATGCTAAACTCTAATAGAATAGGAAATTCTTATTTATTTATCTTCTCAATCATACTAAAACTCTTCTTGCTTAAGTTCATTATAAAATTTCCCATATCATTCACAAAGGTAATGCCTGTGCTGATTTCTTGGCTACTTTAGGTGCCAACTTAACTGATTTCACTTTATTTGACAACCAAAATTTGCCTAAAATTTTAAGGGGTTTGGTCAATCTGGACAACACTGGATTACTTTATCTCAGATTAAAATTTTTTTGGCTTGGTTTTTTCTATTGGTTTTTGATGAGCCATTGCTTTTGGTTCCCCTTTATTAAACCTTCTTTAAGTTGTGTCCATTTGCATATTTTAACTCTTAGGGTTATGCTTGGTTTTGTTTATGAGCTCTTGCTTTTGTGTTACTGAGGTTACACCGGTTGTTCCTATTTTTTCGTCATTTTGGTTTTTTGGCCCGGTATGTTGTTTGCCTAGCTAGGTGATTATTATTGCTTGGTTGTTTTTTGTGACCTTCATTTGGGTGGTGGCTGTGCCTGCTATTTTCTATATGGGGTTTTCCATATCCATGGGCATGTTTCTTTCTTAACTGAGTTGGATTTTCTACTACTGTGGTGGTTGGCTGGGTGGCCTTGTTGGCCGGCTGGGTGGGCTGGTTGGTTGGTTGGCTGGCTGGCTTTGTTGGCTGGTTTATCCACTTCTATTGGTGGCAAATCAGAGGAATTGTTGGTGGTTTAGTTTTTGATTAGATTTGGCAATGTGGAAGTTATTTGTTGACAGTTATTTATTCTTTTTTGTGGATTGGGTTTTGGTGGTCGATTTTGCTGGTTTGGGTTTGTTTCTTTTGGCTGTGGTTTCAGCCTCTTCTTGTTATGGTCTTCCTCTCTTGGCTATAACTGCTTTCTTTTTGTTATTATTTTGGGTTGGATGGTTGATGGCTGTTTAGTGGTTGTTGTTTTACTTTAGGATCTAGTGACTTGGTTTAGTGTATTGGTGCCTAACTTGGTTGTGGTTATGATTATTTCACTCATTGATATGTTTCTTCCTTTTTGTAGTTGGCTTCGGTGGTGTTCCAATTGTATTGCTGCTGCTCTTGATGGATGGCTTTTAGTTTGTCTTACTGGTCCTTGCTCCATTTTATTTTTGGTTGGCTATTCACCTCACCTAGATAAGAATTTTTACTGCTTTGGTTAGGTTTGGTGGATGTTGTTGTTTGCTTCTACCCTTTTCCTGGTTGTCTTGGGTGGTTTTGGCATGATGGATGTTTTTGGTCATTTCACTGATTTGGATTTTCTGCTACTATGGTGGTTGGCTAGTAGGCTATGTTGGTTATTATTTGGGGTCATTTGGTTGGTCGGTTTGTGGTTAGACTATTTTGGCCTTTCTTTCTGCTCTATGTTAGTTGGTGCTTTTGTTTCTCTTCTCTTGGCTGCTAATGCTTCCCATTTTTTTTGGTCTGGGTGACAGCCTTGCTACCTTTCCTATTTGCTTGTGGAAGACATGAACTCTTGTGTTTTTTTCTTTTTGCTCTTGTTTTTTCTAGTTTAAGTTATTAAGGTCATGATGCTTGCTCCCTTTGATGTTGTTATTCCTCTTTGGTGGTGGCTTTGGTGGTGTTCCCATTGTACTGCTATTGTCCTTTTGGTTGATTTTTGCCTTATCATTTATTTGTTTTGGTTGGCTATTATGTTTACAGGTTGGAGGAGTTTATAGTCTTGCAGGATGATGGACATAAGATGATGTGCTACAAGAGGTATGTTGGTAATGATGGCCTTGATGTTTCGCTATCTAAATCACTAAATAAAAAATAAATTAAAATAAAAAACTAAACTAAAATCTAAACCTAAACTTAAACCTATACCTAAACTTTAAGAAAAAAATTAAAAAAATAAAAACTAAACTAAAATAAAATGAATAAAAACCTAAACTAAACTAAAAAAAAATAAAAAAGCTAAATAAAATAAAAACTAAACCTAAAATAAAAATAAAATAAACTTCAAGTAAAATAAAATAAAAACTAAAGAAAAACCTAAACCTGAAAAATAAACCAAAAAATAAAACCTAAAAATAAATAAATAAATAAAACCTAAACCCTAAACTAAAAATAATAACATAAACCTAAAATAAGAAAAAATAAACCTAAACAAAAACTAAAATAAACTAAACTAAAATAAATAAAAGGTAAACCTAAACCTAAAATAAACTAAACCAAAACCTAAACCTAAACCATAAATAAAATAAAATAACTAAAAATAAACTAAACCTAAACTAAAAAATAAACCTAAAAAACCTAAAATAAAAAACCTAAACCTAAAAAAATAAAAAAAATAAACCTAAACCTAATTAAAAAATAAAAAATTAAACTAAACCTATAAAATAAAATAAAAATAAAACTAAACTAAAAAATAAACCTAAACCTAAACCTGAACCTAAAAAATAAACTAAAAGAAAAAACCTAAACCAAAATAAATAAACTAAACAAAATAAAAAGAAAAATTAAAATAAACTTAAATAAAAATAAAAAATAAAATAAACTAAATAAACCTAAACCTACTAGTTTACTTAATTTAAAAAAGATAAAAACATTAAGAAAATTTAAAAAAAAAACCAAAACTCTGAACACTAAACCCTAAACCCTAAACTCTAAACATTAAAACCCTAAACCCCAAACCGCAAACCCTAAATCATAAACCCTAAAAACCAAAAAAGCAAAACCTAAACTAAATAAAACCTGAAAATGAAATAAATAAAGAAACGTAAAAATAAATAAAATAGTAAAATAAAATTAAATAAAAACCAAAACTAAAACATAAACCTAAATCTAAACCTAAACTAAAACATAAACCTAAACCTAAACCTATACCTAAACTTTAAGAAACAAATTCAAAAAATAGAAACTAAACTAAAATAAAATAAATAAAATCCTAAACTAAACTTAAAAAATAAAAAAAAACTAAATAAAATTAAAACTAAACCTAAAATAAAAATAAAATAAACCTCAAATAAAATAAACTATAAATTAAAGAAAAACCTAAACCTAAAAAAATAAACCTCAAAATAAATAAAAAAAATAAAACCTAAACCCTAAATTAAAACAAAAAAAACCTAAACCTAAAATAAGAAAAAAAAACCTAAACCAAAACTAAAATAAACTTAACTAAAATAAATAAAATGTAAACTTAAACCTAAAATAAACTAAACCAAAACCTAAACCTAAACCATAAATAAAATAAAATAACTAAAAATAAACCTAAACCTAAACTAAAAAATAAAACCTAAAAATAAACTGAAAATAAAAACCTAATCGTAAAAAATAAAATAAAAACTTAAACCTAAACCTAAAATTTAAAAAATTAAACCAAAACCAATAAAATAAAATAAAAATAAAACTAAACTAAAAAATAAACCTAAACCTAAACCTGAACCTAAAAAATAAACTAAAAGAAAAAACCTAAAACAAAATAAATAAACTAAACTAAATTAAAAGAAAAATAAAAATAAACCTAAATAAATAAAATAAAATAAACTTAATTAAATAAAAAATAAACTAAATAAACTAAATAAACCTAAACCTACTAGTTTACTTAATTTAAAAAAGGTAAAAACATTAAAAAAAAAATTTTAAAAAAACCCTAACTCTAAACACTGAACCCTAAACCAACAACCCTAAACTCTAAACTCCAAACCGTAAACCCTAAATCATAAACCCTAAAAACCTAAAAACCAAAACCTAAACTAAATAAAACCTGAAAATGAAATAAATAAAGAAACCTTAACTGAGATAAAATAAAATAAAATTTAAACCAAAACTAAAAGAAACCTAAATCTAAACCTAAACTAAACCTAAACCTAAAACTAAACCTATACCTAAACTTTAAGAAACAAATTAAAAATAAATACTAAACTAAAATAAAATAAATAAAAACCTAAACTAAACTAACAAAATAAAAAAAGCTAAATAAAACAAAAACTAAACTTAAAATAAAAATAAAATAAACCTCAAATAAAATAAAATAAAAACTAAAGAAAAACCTAAACCTAAAAAATAAACCTAAAAATAAATAAAAAAATAAAACCTAAACCCTAAACTAAAAAAAAACCTAAAAAATAAGAAAAAAACATAAACCTAAACCAAAACTAAAATAAACTAAACTAAAATAAATAAAACTTAAACCTAAACCTAAAATAAACTAAACCTAAACCTAAACCAAACCATAAATAAAATAAAATAACTAAAATAAACCTAAACTTAAACTAAAAATTAAAACCTAAAAATAAACCTAAAATAAAAACCTAAACCTAAAAAATAAAATAAAAACCTAAACCTAAACCTAAAAATAATAAAATTAAAACTAAACCTATAAAATAAAATAAAAATAAAACTAAACTAAACCTAAACCTAAACTTGAACCTAAAAAATAAACTAAAAGAAAAAACCTAAACAAAAATAAATAAACTAAACTAAATAAAATGAAAATAAAAATAAACCTAAATAAAAATAAAAAATAAATTAAACTAAAATAAATAAAAAATAAACTAAATAAACCTAAACCTACTAGTTTATTTAATTTAAAAAAGATAACAACATTAAAAATATTAAAAAAAAAACCCTAACTCTAAACACTGAACCCTAAACCAACAAGCCTAACCCCTAAACCCCGAACCGTAAACCCTAAATCATAAACCCTAAAAACCTAAAAACTAAAACCTAAACTAATTAAAACCTAAAAATGAAATAAATAAAGAAACTTAAACCTAAATAAAATAGTAAAATAAAATAAAATAAAACCCAAAACTAAAACCTAAACCTAAATCTAAACCTAAACTAAAACTTAAACCTAAACCTAAATATAAAAAAAAAAATACAATAAAAAAAACCTAAACTAAACTAAAAAATAAAATAAACCTAAGAATATAAAACCTAAATAAAATAAAATCTAAATGTAAAATAAAATGAAAATTAACCTAAATTAAAATAAAATTAAAACTAACTAAAAACCTAAACCTAAAAAATAAACCTAAATATAAATAAAGAATAAAACCTAAATCCTAAACTAAAAAAAAAACTAAACCTAAAATAAAAATAAAATAAATAAAATAAAATAAATGTAAACCTAAACTAAAATAAACTAAACAGAAATAAATAAAACCTAAACCTAAAACCTAAACCCTAAACTAAATAAAATAAAATAAACTCAAAATAAACCTAAAATAAAAAAACTAAAACCTAAACCTAAAAAAATAAAATAAAAACCTAAACCTAAACTTAAAAATAATAAATAAAACCTAAACATAAAAAATAAAATAAAAAAAAACTAAACTAAGAAATAAACATAAAACTAAACCTAAACCTATAAAATAAATTAAATAAAAAACCAAAATGAAAATAAATAAACTAAACTAAATAAAAATAAAAAATAAACCTAAAAAAAATTTAAAACAAAAAATTAACTAAAAAAATAAAAAATAAAACTAAAATAAACTAATAAACCTAAAAAAGTAAATTTTTTAAAAAAAAACACAAACCTAATAATAAACCCAAATAAACATAAACTAAACCTAAGCTAATCCTAAATCTAAAACCTAAAATAAACCCTAAACCCTAAACTATAAAAAACCTAAACCCTAATAAATCCTAAACCCTAAACTAAACTAAACCATAAACCTAAACCTAAAACCTTAAACTAAACCTAAACTCTAAACCATAAAAACTAAATAAAAAAATAAAACCCTAAATCCTAAAACCTAAACTATCACAACCCTTAACCCTAAACCTAAGCACTAAACCCTAAACCTTAAACTCTAAAACCTAACCCTAAACCCTAAACCCTAAAACCCTAAACCCTAAACTTAAACCCTAAACCCTAAAGGCATAAACCCTGATACCCTAAACATTAAACCCTAAAGCTTAAAGCCTAAACCCCAACCCTAAACCCCAAACCATAAATATAAAGTAAATAAATAAACTAAACCCTAACCTAAACATAAACCAAAAACCTACAAACATAAAATAAACCTAAAAAAAAATAAAGTGGTAGTATAACGATATGGACAATAAAATATTAGAAATAAAATATTTGGGATATGTTAAGATCTAGAGGTAAAGGAGAAAGAACAATGATCTACTTATTAAACTATGCCTTTCCAATAGAGATGGTTCTAATTATAGTTTTATTATGTGAGCTCATTTTTATCTCTATTGTTGCTTGTACAAAACTGTGTTAATAATAAATAAAATAAGAAATGTTGAATTTGAATTTGTTCTCTATAAAAAACCAAAACCTAAACCTTGGACTAAACTAACTAGACCAAAAAACATAAACCCTAAACCCCAAATCTAATAACCCAAAATAAAACCTAAACCCTAAACCATAAACCTAAACCTAAGTAAAACCCTAAACCTAAACCCTAAATCCTATAACCCTAAACCCTAAATCATAAAAAAACCTAAACCTAAACCCTAAAAAATACATAAAAAAACCTAAACCTCATTAAATAAAACCTATAATAAAATAAATAAATAAAACCTAAACCTAAATGAAATAAATAAAATAAAATAGAATAAAACTAAATAAAAAAGCTAAAAAATAAAACTAAACTAAATAGAAATAAAAAAATAAAATAAACTAAATAAACCTAAACCTAAAATTTTTTTTTTTTAAAAAATAAAACCTAAACCTAAATAAAACTAACCTAAACCTAAATAAAACCTTAATAAACTAAACCTAAACCCTAAACCATAAAACTAAATAAACCCACTTTATTTTTTAAAACCAAAAACCTAAACTTAAACCCTAAACCCTAAAACTAACCCAAACCTAAACCTAAACCTTAAATCAAAACCATAAACCTAAACCATAGACTAAACAAACCCTAAACCTAAACTCTCTAACCCTAAACCTAAACCTAAACCCTAAACCTAAACCTTGAACTCAAACCTAAACCTAAATCCTAAACCCTAACAAGTAAAACCTTAAACCCTAAATCTCAAAACCTAAACTCTAAACCCTAAATCCTAAACCCTAAAAACTTAAAAACCTAAACCAATACTAAATAAAACTAAAAAATAAAATGAATAAGTAAACTTAAACCTAAATAGAATAAAATAATAAAATGAAATAATAACCTAAATTGAAACCTAAATATAAAATAAAATAACCTAATAAAAATAAACTAAAATTAAATTAATAAAAACATAAACTAAACTAAAAAATAAAATAAATCTCAGAATAAAAAATATAAATAAAATAAAAAATATACATAAAATAAATAAAAAAACCTAAATATGATAAAATAAAAACTAAATAAGAACATAAACTTGAAAAATAAACCTTAAAATAAAAAATAAATATAAGTAAAAAATAAAACCTAAACCCTAAACTAAAAAACTCTAAACCAAAAAAAAAAACAAAAAAAACAAAATAAAGTAAAACTAAACCTAAATTAAAATAAATTAAACTAAAATAAATAAAACCTAAAACCTAATCATAAAATAAACTAAATCTAAACCTAAACCTAAATAAAATAAAATAAAATGAAATAAAAATAAACTTAAACCTAAACTAAAAACTAAAACCAAAAAATAGTTCTAAAATAAAAACTAATAACCTAAACCTAAATAAATAAAATAAAAGCCTAAACAGAACCTAAAAATAAAAAATAAATAAAACCTAAACCTAAAAATAAAATAAAAAAAATATACTAAAAATAAACCTAAACCTAAACTTAATCCTAAAAAATAGACTAAAATAAAAAACCTAAAATAAAATAAATAAACTTAAAATAAATAAAATAAACTAAATAAAAATAAATATAATAAACTTAAATAAAAATAAAAAATAAAATAAACTAAAATAAATAATAAATAAACTAAATAAACTAAATAAACCTAAACCAACAGGTTTACTTAATTTTAAAAAAAAACCATAAACCCTAAACTTTAAACCCTAAACACTAAACCCTAAACCCTAAACCCTAAAAAACCCTAAACCCTAAACCCTAAATCCTAACCCTAGACCCTAAACCCTAAACCCTAACCTTAAACCCTAAACCTTAAAACCAAATAAACCTAAACCTACACCTGAACCCTAAGAATGGGTAGAACTTTGATGGCAAGAACATTACTGTCAACCAGGCTCAATCTAGATTTGACAATGGAGGCGAAGGCAGAGGCGACGATTATCGCTGTGGTGGTGGGGGATCTGGAGCTGCTGGTGGGTATGGAGGTGGTGGTAAGAGGGTGGTATATGGTGAGGAGGAGGAGGAGGTTACAACTGGGTGGTGTAGGAGAGAATAAGGATTTGATGGTGGATCCTGCTACTCGAGAGGCAGGAGTGGTTCTAATGGGAACTAGAGAAATTGAAGAATGGCTAATCCTATCTTCTATTTATGGAATTGTGTCTTTATAGTAAAGATGATTCTAGTTATCTAGGGTTTTTAATTTTCTCTATGTGTGCTCATTTTATATCTATGTCCTTGCTTGTGTCTAAGAAAACTTGGTGTGTTATGTAATTGATGAAATCAAAAAGAAGAAATGTTGAACCTAAATTTTTTCTCTGTTAAAAAAAACCAAAACCCTAAAACCTAAACTAAAACTTGAACCCTAAACCAAAAACATAAACCCTAAACCCTAAACCATAAACCCTAAACCCTAAAACCCCTAAAATCTAAACCCTAATCCCTAAAACTCTAAACCCTGAACCTTAAACCCTTAGACCTAAACTTTAAACTCTAAACCCTAAACCCTAAAGCCTAAACTAACCCTAAACCCAAAACCTTAAAAAGTTAAAAAGCTAAACCTAAACTAAATAAAACTTAAAAATAAAATAAATACAAAAACCCTAAACCAAAATAAAATAAAACAAAACATAAACTAAAACCTAAACCTAAACCTAAACCTGAACTATAAAATGAAAAAATTAAAACTAAATTAAAATATAAAAAATAAAAACCTAAACTAAATTAAATAAATAAAAAACTTAATTAAAATAAAAACTAGAACTAAAATAAACAATAAAATAAACCTAAAATAAAATAAAATAATAGCTAAATAAAAACATAAACCTAAATAATAAACCTAAAAATAAAACTTAAAAATAAATAAAAAATCTAACCTAAACCCTAAACAAAAAAAACATGAAACTTAAATAAAAATAAAATAAACCTAAACCTAAACTAAAATAAACTAAATTAAAAATTAAAACTAAACTAAAATAAAATAAATAAAAACCTATACTAAATTAAAAACTAAAATAAAACTAAAAATAAAAAAACTAACTAAAATAAAAACTAAACCTAAAATAAAAACTAAACCTAAAATAAAAATAAAATAAACCTAAAAAAAATAAAATAAATACCAAAACCTAAACCTAAAAATAAAATAAAACCTAAACCTAAAAAATAAAATAAAAATAAAACTAAATTAAAAAATAAACCTAAATCTAAAAAATAAACTAAAATAAAATACATAAACTAATATAAATAAACCTAAAATAAATAAACTAAATAAAAATAAAAATAAACTTATATCAAAATAAAAAAAAAAATAAAAAAAAACAAATAAACTAAATAATCCTAAACCTACTAGTTTACTCAATTAAAAATAAATAAATAAACCCTAAATAAAATAAACTAAAATAAAAAACCCATAACCCTAAATCCTATACCCTAAAACTAACCTTAAAATCAAAAATATAAACCTACAACTGTAAACCTTAAAATCTAAAACCCTAAACCTAAACCCTAAACCATAAACCCTAAACCCTAAAACCATAAACCCCTAAACCCTAAACCCTAAAAAACCTAAACCCTAAACTCTAAACCTTAAACACTAAACCCTAAACCCTAAACTAACCCTAAATCCTAAACCTTAAACCTTTAAACCCTAAACCCAAACCCCTCCCCCTATCCCCAAGCATTCTCTCATTCTTTGATGATTTTTGAATCCCTCTTGGTGGTGCATCCCAAACTAGGGATTTCTGTGGCTTTGGCCTTGGTTTTGATTGAATTGAAAGGCTTGAATGGCCTCCACCTCAAATTATGGATGCTTCGACAAGGGCATCCAACACTTTGGGGCTTGGTGGTCTTAATGCTACTTCATATACTAAATAATTTAAGGAAGCCCTCTCTGGTTTATCGGCCGTAATGTGGTCTGATGTGGATATTGAAAAGTTGGCAAAACTGTGGCTCGTGTGAGTATTATTGCTCGGGCTTCACCTCAAATTATGGATGCTTTGGCTTGGGCATCCAACACTTTGGGGCTTGGTGTCGCAAATGCTTTTTCTTATACTAATTCTTTTAAGGAAGCACTCTCGGTAAGACTTCTCCCTCTATTGATTTGGTTAATCTTATTATGATATATTTTAGAGGTTTGTCAGACGTAACGTGCTCTGATGTGGATGTTGAAAAGTTGGCAAAACCATATGAATTTTCTCTTATCTATAAATTTTCTTTGTGTCATCCGAATTTGGATAAGATCTGATCTTTTTTCCATAATCTCAAGCTTACGGGTTCTTTCTTGATTAGTCTTATTGAACCTCAGCATATCCTGATTGAACTTTGTAATGATCTAAATTATTCATATGTTTTTTCATGTCATTCTTATTTCATCTTTAATTATCAAATGCATTTGTTAAAGTTGTCACCCCTTTTGACATTATCGGGGAATCTCCTAATGTCCCTGTATGGTTATCTCTTCCTAATATGCACATTCATTTTGTTCCCCATCATGTGCTTTTTGCTGTCTAGGCTTTATTTGATTTTCCCTTGCAACTCGACCAAGTGACCACTGAGTGATTTCACCCTTCTATGGCTCAGATCCTCGTGGAATTAGACATAACTAAAAAATACCTTAAGGAAGTTTGGATGGGCTCTGAAAAATATGGGTATTCCCAAAAGGTTGAATTGGAGAACCTTCCGTTTTTTGTTCCCACTATAAAATTCATAATCATGATAATTCAAAATGTTTTATTTTCCATCCCCACTAAAAAAATTAAATCCTCCTAAAGAGAATGTGTTTCCCATATAAGATCCCTACTTATGTTCAAAAATTGGCCTTGGATCCTATAAATGGTATGAAGGCTATTATTAAGGTTGATTCCTTGGATATCAGGCTTAATAATGTTGAACAAGTTTCAGCTCGTATTGTTGATATAGATTTGGCTGCTTTTCAAAATGGGAAGGAAGATTTACCTCTTTTTCCTTCTTTGAATTTGAATATTTCTAATACAGAGAATAATAAAGTTTCAAAGTTATTAGAAGATAATTCTATTTCCTTTGATTCTATTCTTGCATCTATGTCAGCTTTGATCAATGGAACTGAAACTTTTAATGAGGATTTAAATGATGTCAATGATGATGAAAACATTTCTGATATGGATTTAACTACTTCTACTTTAAATGGTTTTAAATCATCACTGTCTCTCATTTCTATTCTTGATATTCATGTTAATCCTACTTTTCAACTTAATATGAATTTGGAAGAGGGTGAACTCCCCTCCAAACACTTGGAGAAATCTCGTAAATTTGTGACCATTGTTACTAAATATTACTCAGATGATGACTCTAGGGGAAAAGAAAATGGTTTTCAAACTTATCATGCTAAAAAGAAAAAAAAGTTTTAAAAATTAATCTCCAAAATTATCTAAAAACACTAGATCTGCAGCAACCTCTCACTCCTCTCTTAATTAACCTTTGCTTATCCCCTTTTTATTTTACTTATGTTTAATTTTTCTTGTTTGGAATGTTAGAGGGATCAGTACCCTCTCTACACGTAATCATATTAGAAATCTTTATCGCAGTCATAATATTTATTTACTTAGTGTTCTAGAGCCCCTTATTCAATCTAATAAAATTAACCATGTTGCTAGAATGATCGGCTTCAATAAATTTTTCCATAGAGTTAGTAATAAGATTTGGTTTTTTTGGAAGAATTTTGTTGGGGTTTCTATTATTGATGATTTTTAACAAGTTGTCAATACTCAAATTTCTTATGGTGGCTATTGTGTTTTGGGCATTTTTGTTTATGCATCTGTTATAGATCTGGTAGAAATATTCTTTGGGATAATTTGAGGAATTTTACTACCTTGGTCAACAAACCTTGGTTTGTAGGTGGTGATTCAACACTACTTTATTCTCTTGAATGAAGTGGTGGTCTCTCCCAATATTCATTATATGGAAGATTTTTCCAATATGATCCTTGATTGTAATTTGATTGATATTGGCTTTAAGATTTCTAATTATACTTGGCAAAATTCTAGACTTTGGCAAATGTTGGACAGTCTTTTAATACTCATTAGATTACTAAATTCCTATTACTATTGATAATTTAGAGAACCTTATCGATCTACTCATTTGGTTTCTATTAAATAAAATTCTAATAGATTACATAAATCCTCTACTTTTAGATTTCAGAACTTGCGAATTCAGCATATTGATTTTTTGATGTTGTGGCTAATAATTGGAAAGCCCCTTTACATCTGGATAATTCAATTATGGGGATGAATAGACTTTAGTTTAAACTTAAAAGACTTAAACTAAATTTGGGTTGGTGGAACAAGCATTGTTTTGATAACCTTTTTGCTAATATTAAACCTATTGAAAAATTAGTTTGTGATCTAGAAGTTTCTGTTATGTTTGATCCTTCTAAGATTAATGACTTCATTGAGGTGAAATACAAACTTGTTAACTTCCAAAATATGGAAGAGACTTGTGCCAAAAAGCTGCTAGTAAGCATATTGTAGATGGTGTAAGAATACTAGGTATTTTCATGCTTAAGTTAATAATAACAGAGCTTTAAATAATATTCAAAAAATTAAAGATGATAATGGTGTTAGGATTATGAAGAATAATGATATTAAGGAATCGGTTATTAATTACTTTAGAAATATGCTTAATAAGAGTTGCTCTTATGAGCTATTTCTAATCACATTGATTCTTTTCTATTTTACTAATGATGGAAATGATTTTGCTTACCATGTGCTAATGAAGATGAAAATTTTAAAGTCCTTAATAGCATGAATATAGATTTTTACTTGGTTAGGGTTTCACTACTCAATTTTTCAAAAATTTTGGTTTATCATTAAAAATGATTTGATTTAGGCTATGGTTGATTTTTTTTAATGGTAATCCTTTTCCTAGATATTTTTCAAGTACTTCTATCGTTCTTATACCTAAGAATGAAAATCTGGACTATTGGAGTGATTTTAGACTGATTAGTCTTTGTACCTTCTTCAATAAGTTTATTTTTAAAATTCTAACAAACAGGCTTAGTCCTTTACTTAATAAAATTATCTCTCTCAACCAAACTAGTTTTATTAAAGGTAGATCTATTTATCATAATTTTTCTTGGCCAAGAATTAATTCATGATCTTGATGCCAAGACTAGAGGGGGAAACATTCTTTTCGAATTAGAAATTACCAAAGCCTTTGATAACATTTCTTGGGACTTTCTTTTCCATATTCAGAATTTATTTGGGTTTTCTGATAAATTTATTTATTTAATTAAAAATTGTATTAATAATGACTATTTTTTTATTTTTCTTAATGGGGGAAGCCTTGTGTTTCTTTTTCTCTTCCCATGGCTTAAGACAAGGGGATCCTTTATCTCCTCCTTTATTTATTATCGCTATTGAGTACTTATCTAGGAGCATTAATGATTTATTCTTTAACAATCCCTGTATGTACTACAGAACACTATGGTGGTCTTTCTTTTCCATTTAAGCATTGTAGATGATTTCATTATTTTTTTGCAATGCTTTTATTCATCATATCAATCATCTCAAGTATTTTTTTTAAATAAATTTGGTAGAAAGTGGCCTTTCTATCAATGATAACAAAAGATATTTTATCACTTCCTCTCATATCTCTAATAATAAAATCAATCAAATCACATATCACTAATTTTAAGCATCAACACTTACCTCTAAAGTACATGGGTGCTCCTCTCTTTAAAGGCCAAAATGATACCATCTCTTTGATGAGTTAATTCAAAAATTTTAAATAAAATTTTCATTTGGGAATTCCATTTACTTTCCTTTGGTGGACTCACTATTCATAAAAGCACTCTTAATTCAATGCCTCTTTATTTGATTCAAACTATTATCTCCACTAATGCCACTCTCATCAGAATTGTTCACTTGCTTAATAAATTTTTTGGGGCTCAATAACTCTACCAAAAGAATGCATTGGACATCTTGGCCTAAATGTTGTGGTCCTTTGGGTGAAGGTGCTCTAGGTTGCAAACCATTCATGAACTATCACGCTTTCTCTCATAAGCTATGGTGGAATTTTAGAAAGAATGATATGCTTTGGGCTAATTTTATGATGTAAAATATTACCAAGGTAAACACCCTCTTATCTATGCTTATAAAGTTGGTGACTCTCGATTTGGAAAAGGCTTTGCTCCATTAAATGGGTTACCAAATCCTTAATATCTTGGGGTATTCATTGTACTTCTTTTGGCAATAATTGGATGTAATCCATTGACACACTTTTATCTACCACTCTCTTTCTGCTATCAAAGTTAACTCTTTTTTGGCTTAATAACAATTGGAATGAAAGTAAACTTGAGAATTATATCCCATTTCTCTTTTGACAATTTTAGAAATATCCTCATTTCTTCTACAAACTGATCAAACTTTTTAAGCTTTCTTATAATGGTGATTTTGTTATTAAAGAGGCTTCAAATTTTATTAGAGATAAGCGAACCCCTCAATGTCTTTATTAAACTTTGGAACAATATCATTCCCATTTCCTATTTGGTTTTAGTTTGGAGGTTTTGAATAACTTTATTCTATTGACACTTTGCTCACGGACTAAAGGGTTTTATTTACCATCAAAATGCTATTGTTGCTTTCATATTGAAAATGTAAATCATATTTTTGTCAATGGTGCTATTGCTTCTAAATTTTTGGCTTTGGTATGATGATTTATTTAATTCCTACTATTTTCATGGTTCTCTTTCTTTATATCAACTTCTTGAAGTTTGTTTCAAAAAATTTTTGAAAGGTCATATCAAAGTTTTAATTGCTCTTACTTGTCTCTAGTTCATATGGATGGATAGAAATGATGCTAAATATCATAGCACTCCTATGAACCATAAAGGATCGCTAGAACTAAAAAAAAATTCATGCTATTTAATGCCAATCTTATTAGTAACATTCATTTTAGAGGCTATAAATTTATGGCTAAAAAATTAGGTATCATTCTGACTTGGACCCTTATAAAGGTGCTTGATTTTCCATTGGATCAAACCTAACTTGAAAGTGAATCGATGGTTCTATAGCTTCCAATAAATATGGTTGTGGTGGTATCCTTAGGGATTCTAAAGATCTTGTCATTTGTGCTTTTGCTATCCTCTCAAAGCCTGTTCTATTATTTTTTGTTGAGCTTATGGTTGTTAGTAAAGCTATTGAAATTTGTTTGAATAGTGTTTTCTCAACATCTAGATTGAAGTTGATGCTCTCTTACTTCTTGACATGCTTAATTCCAATAGAAATGGGAATGCTGAATTATTTTATCCCTTTAATCGTACAAAAAATTTTTTTTCTCAAGTTTCTTTTAAAATTTCTACTTTTTTTGTGAAAGTAATGCTTGTGCTGATTTCTTGTCTAATTTATGTGCCAAATTAACTTAGTTCACTTTATTTGACAACCAAACGTTGCTTAAACTATTAAGAGGCTTGGTTAATCTGGATAATACTGGATTGTCTTATCTCAGATTATAATTTCTTGGCTTGGTTTCTATTGTGTTGGTTTTTTAGGAGCCTTTGCTTTTGTTTTCCCTTTGTTAAACCCTCAATAGTTTGTGGATATTTACTTATTTTCACTCTTTGGCTGGTGCTAGTTATTACATTTCACCTTTTACTTTTGGGTTAACCTAGTGTTTACTCCCTAGTAGTTATTGTCATTACAGCCTAGGTTGATTTGGTTTTTTCGGCATGGTGGCTACTGTCTGCCTGGTTGGGTTTTTACCACATTTTTTCCTTAGTTGTTTTTGATAACCTCCTATTGGGTTGTGGCTTTGTCTGCTATTGGTTTTTCCTCTTGTATGGGTTTTCCCTCATTTTTTGGTTGCTCACTTACTATTTTGGATCTGCTATTGTGGTGGTTGAATGGGTGGTTTTGTTGGTTAGCTGGGTTTGCTAGCAGTGTTGGTTGGTTAGATTGGCTGGCTTGTTGGTTGTTTTGGCTATTTTTTCCTTTTTTGTTGGTGACATATCTAGGGGACTGTTGGTGGTTTAGTTATGGATTTATTTTGGAATGGTGGGGGTTTTTGTTTGGCTATTACTTTCTATCTTATTATTGTGGGGGCTTGGTGGTTTTCTTGATTCTATTTTATTTCTTTTGGTTTTGGTTTTATCCTCTTATTTTAGCCTTTCTCTCTTGGTTGCAATGTCTTTGGGTTTGGTTATTATTCTAGGTTGGCTAGTTTAGAGCTTTTGGTGGCTATTTTTTTTATCTATGATTTTGGCTTGATGTATATTGGTCTTTACATTGACTTGGGTTTTCTGTTTCTATGGTGGTTGGCTAGGAGGCTATGTTGGCTGGTTAGATTGGTTGGTTGTTTCTCTATTGTGTGGTGTTTTGATGGCTTTAATGCTTTTCCTTGGTTGATAGGGATCTTTCCTTTGTTGGTTACTAATGATGGGTTGTTCTCACGGTGGGCTATGGATGTTTTACTTAGTTGCTTTGGTGGGAGGACTTTTAGTTGTCCTTGGAATTTTGGTTGGGCCTTTCTCTTTGTTGGTTTTCTTCTTCTTGGCCAATTTCTTTGCAACCTTTTCTTTGTATGATGATCGAACCTTTCTTGATCCTTCGAATTGGGATTTTGGTTTATGGTGGTTGGTGGCGCCTTTGTCTTCCTTTTGTGTGTCTTGGTCTTAGTTGTTGGCTTGTTAAGGTATCTTTGGTGGTTATGGTGGTGTTACTTCTTGGTTCCATTAGCTTGGCCAATGATAATGTTATAACTTCTAGGTTGCTAGCTTTATGTGATTGGTTATGGGTTTTAGTTGGTGGGTTGGCTACTGAATACTATTAGTTGGTTATTTTCTCTATTTGTTTGGTGCAGGACTGGATCACTATGGACTGCTTTCCTTGGATTACTGATAGTATCGGGTATGATGGCTTTGATGTTACTCACCTCCTCTCTTTGGTTGGTAGCTTTACATATGATTGTAACTCTTCTTATGAAGTTTGGATGCACATATGCATTGTTGCCCCTTGAGATGATCTTAACTTAGCTTGAGCCTTTTCTTTCTCAGCTCTCTCCTTTTGCTCTCTTTATCCTTATCCTTTTAGCTATGACTTTTTCCTTGGCAGTGTTTTTTGTAGAATTCTTTCATAGGTTGGAACTTTCAAGAAGGCTGGACATTTCTCGGTCATCCTACTTGTTGTTCCTTGCTTTCTTAAAGGAATCATGAACTGCTGCTGACTCAACCTTTTTCTGTTTTCATGCTTCATTTTGTTTTCTTTGTCATTTTTTCTCTCATGCTTTTTTAGTTCTTGTTTTGGTCTTTTGCTTTCTTTTCTTCTTCTAATGTACTTAGATGAGGTTTAGCTCTTTGGGTTTCTTGCTCAGCTTTGGGACATGTCTTTTCCTTTTTTTGTGGTGATTTCTAACTTTTCCACAAAAAACCCTAAACCATACACTAATCCTAACTAAACCCTAAACCCCAACCCTACACTAAATCTAAACCATAAACTAACTAAATCCTACTATTACCTAAATCCTCCTAACCCTATAACACTGACCACTTCTTACCCACTCCTGGACCAAGATGCCTACCCACCCTAAATAAAGACCCTGGGCTAAACCCAAGACCCTGGGCCCTGGGCTCTAAACCTGAGCCCAGGCTCCTGGGCACTGGGCCAAAACCCTGAGCCAGGCTTACAGCCAGACCTGGGCCACTGGTGACCCCTGAGCCCTAAGGCCTAAACCAGGATCCTGAAGCCAGCCCTGCTGAGCCCCCACAAGACCCTGGGCCCTGGCCCAGCCCTGGGTAGGCCCTAACCACTAAGGCCCTGGGCACTGAATACAAAACTGGGCCTAAAATGACCACTGGGCACATAACCTAAAATAATAAAAATAAGATAAATAAAACTTACCTAAATAATAAATGAATAAATAAAACTCTAACCTACTAAAAAAATATAAACTAATAAAATAATAATAAATAAATAAACTAAAATAAAATAATATAAACCTAAACTAAATTAAAAAAATAAACCTAAATAAAACTTAAATAAAATAAAATAAAAATAATAAAATAAAACCAAAAAAAAAAATAAAATAAAGTAAAAAACTAAATAAAACCAAAACCTAAAAATAAACCTAAAATAAACCTAAAATAAATAAAAATAAAACCCCAAACCCTAATAAACCTAAAACATAAACCTAAACCAAAATGGGGTCAGTAGGCTTGTCTAGATCGGTGGGTCGAGGTGGATTATCAGATGGTGGTGGTGGATCTGGAGTCTTGGTGGATATGGAGGTGGTGGTCATATGGTGGTTATGGAAGTGGGAGGAGTGAGGTTACATCCATCTTTGGTGGTAGGGAGAGATCAGGTGGATGCTACTCAGGAGGCAGGGGTTGATGGGAATAGAAGAAAGCGAGAATGGAGCCCGATCATTGCTTATGGGCTGTGTCTTTAAAGTGATATATTCTAGTTATCTAGGGTTTTTTTTTGCTCTATGTGTCATTTTTATCTATGTTGTCCTTGTGTCTTATAAAACTTGGTGTGTTACTTGGTTGATTAAATCAAAGAAGAAATGTTGAATTTGAATTTATTCTCTATTAAAAAAATAACAAACTCTAAACTAAACTAAACCTAAACCCTAAACCTAAAACCTAATCACAACCTAAACCATAAAATCCCTAAACCTAAAACCAAAACCTAAACCTAAACCTAAACCTAAACCTAAACCCCAAACCCTAAAACTAAACCTAAACCCTCCCTACTAAACCTAAACTAAACCTAAACTAAACTAAATAAATAAAATAAAATAAATAAATAAACCTAATAAATTAAAATAAAATAATAAAATAAGATCATAAACTAAACCTAAAACTCCTAAAATAAAATAAAATAAAATAACTAAACTAAAATAATAAATAAATAAACTATGAATAAAACCTAAATAAAATAAAACTAAACCTAAAGTAAAATAAAATAACCCTAAACTAAACCTAAACCTAAACCTAATAAATAAATAAATAAAAATAAAATAAAATAAAAAATAAAGATAAAATAAAATTTAAAATTTAAAAATTTAAAAAACTAAAAAAACTAAAACTAAATAAAAATTAAAATAACATAAAACCCCCCCTTATCTGCGATTTTGAGATTCATGTGTGGTTGTCCCTATGGCTTCTTGGTGAGTGTTCATTTTCTCTCTTGGATTCCCTTTATATTATTGGCCTTGGGATCTCGACTATTTTGGTCCGCGGCCATGACTCATGGCGTCGACTTCTCCCAATCCATGGATCCATGTCGACAGTCAGCTAGGGCATCGAGTTTTGGGTAATTGTACCTCTAGATTACTATTACTAAATCTTTCAAAGATGCTTTTAGTAAGAACTCCTCCACTAAGCCTCTCTGAATTTAATTCATATGATGTTTAAAGGTACTCAGATTATGATTTTGGATCGATATTGAAAGATTGAGCCTTTTATTTTTTCTTTGATTGGAAAGTTTTCCTCCAAAGCGACCATGATGGAAGATATTCATTCTTTTTTTTCACGACTTAAATTTATTTGGTTCTTCTTCTTCTATTAGGATTGATTGAGGCATGTTCTAAATTTTTCTAATGATCTTGATTACGGAAGAATTTTTCTAGGCATTCTTACTATATTTTTAAATGTCAAATGTGTATTTTGAAGTGGACGATATGTTTGATGTTAATGAAGAGTCTCTTATTGTTCCCATTTGGATTTCTTTTCTAACTCATGGATTCATCTATTTAATCATCGATTCTTTATGTTATTGGGTCAAATTTTGGTGACCTTTGCAAGTTGATCATCAAACTACTTCTTCTAAATGGTGCTAGAATTATTGTAGAGATTGATATTACTAAAAATATCGAAAGAAATTTGGTTGGGTTGAATTGCGTTATTTTTAGAAAGTTATTTTTGAGAACTTTCCCATTTTTGTAATCATTGTAAGATTCATGGGCATGACATTTACGAATGCTTTTATTCACTCTCTTAGGAAGAAAATCACCAATAAGAATTCAATTGTTAAAAAAACTAATGATTCTCTCAAGTTGGATAAAGGGAAATCTACTTTTCAAAATTCTAATATTTTGCAAAACTAGATTTCTAAATCTTCTAAAAATTTTTTACCTATTAATGATTTTTTCTAATGCATTAAATAATTTTGATGTTTCTAAAAAGTTTTAACTAATAATCATGCTCTAAATGTTTCTTGATGATTATTAAGGGAAGCCTTTTAGAGGTTAATGATTCTATTAGTTTGGATGTTGTGCATAAGTCCTTTCATGATGATGGTTTGAATATTATTAATGCTAACACCATTTCTTCCAATCAATTGGATGTTGTTTCTCTTTCTTCTATGCTTTAGATCATGGGAAAGAGATTATTTCTTTTTATTTGATTAAGAATGGTGAAAAGAATGTTCTTATTTCTAATATTTTAACTTTTGGACCTGATAATCTTGTTAATATTCGCGATCCTTTTTTAAAAAATAAGATTTAGATACCTACGATAATTCTCTCATTGTGAATAGTTTTATTTTGGTTCAAAATGATGGTTTTCTATGGTGGTAATTATTCAAAATTTTGGTAATATCTTATATGTGTTTCTAAGGGATTTGAATCTTATTTTAATCCCTTACATGAAGTTTGTACTAAAATCTAGATTTTTTCTTCTCTTGATTTTTTTGAATGAAAGGCAGGAGGATACTCTTGATTTTGTTGGAAGGTGAAAATATTGATAATTGCCTTCTAAATAAAGCTCTTTCTGCTCCTTCTTTCACTTCTGATTCTGAAATGCATACTATTTTTTATTCTCCTTTGTCTAATGCTGTGGATGTTTCTAAATGCTCTTCTTTGAATTTGATAGCATCTGTTGATCTCCATGCCTTTTATAATAACACTGATTCATTTTTGCATGGAGATTTTTTTTTTAAAGGGCATGGTTATAAAAGCTTTACAAGAAGAAAAGGAAAAAAAGTGTTTGATTTATGCCTCCTCACTTGCTTAGGGTTACTAATTACAAAGCTTTTTGAAAATAATCTCTCTTGTCCTTGGGAGGTGTTTTCTTTTGGCCAATTTTATCTATGTTGGTTGAGCTTTTGCTATGTGATTTCTTGCTAGCTGAAGTATTGGCTGCTTGGCTAATTTTTCTTCTTTTGGCTTGGTGTTTTTGGCTTCCTGTTCACTAGTTTTTTTTGTGTCCTTTGGTTGGTTGGTTTCTTCTTTTCTCTATTTTTTTTGTGTTGGTGGCTTTGTTCCTCTTGGCTTGCCTCTCTTTGGTTGGTGCTTTTGCTCTCTTTGTTGGTGGTAGGTTGGGCTTTTTTTCCTTGGCGTGTGGTTTGTCCCTTGGTTGGTTGTTTCTCTAGCTTTTTATTTTAGCTATTGACGCCCTTTTTTCTATTGGTTGGTCTGCTTTCTTGCTCTTTCCTGGGCTATTTTTCTTGGGTGCTCTGTTGTGTGGTGCTCTGTTAGCTGTTTCCATTCTTTGGTTGGTGCTTTGTTGGCTTTGATTGGTGTTGTTGTGGGTTCTATTGGCTTTGTCTTTGTGGGCTCTTTTCTTTTTTTTAGGGTGTGAGTTTCTTTTCTCCCACTTTTTAAGAGGTGTTCATATTTGGTTTTGTTGGGAATGCCTTATGTTAATTTTTTCTGTTGCTTTCCTCTCTCTTTCTATTTCCTTAGCTTCACTTTTTCTTTAGTTGGGTGGCTATTATGATAGGTTTGTATTCTTCTTTGGCTGGGATGGCTATGATAATATGATGGATTTTTTTTCCTTTAATAATTTTATGGTTGGTGACTTTTCTATTTTAACCCATCGTTGAAGGATACACTTAGGATTTGATGCCTCTCATTATTGTGATTATCCTTCTTTCCTCATATCTGAGTTTTTCTCTTTATGTTTTTTTCGATGTGAGATTTTGTTGCAAGTTGTAGATTCTCATTTTCAGTTGGTCTCTTCTTCTTCTTGGAGGAGCTAGAGTCTTCTTGATGGTCTCTCTTTCTTAGATGGAGTTGTCTTGATTGGGTTTCATTTTCCTTTGGTTCTTCATCTCTTTGGAGGTTCTTTTTGGAGCTCATGGATTCTTCCCCTTTGGTGCCTTTGCTTAGCTTTTTTTTTTCCTTTTTTTTTCTTTATTGCTCTTTAATGTATTAGTTTAGGGACTAAACTCTTTAAGATTCTCACTCATTTGTGAGTATTTTTTTTCTTTTGAGTTTAGTCTCTAATAAGGACTCTTGTTTCTTTTTTTTTTCCTTTATGAGCAATAAATTCTTTTTAGTTAAAAAAACCCTAACCACTACTTAAGCTAAAGGCTAAAAAATAAAATAAACCCTAAATAAAGAATAAAATAAATAAATAAAGAGCCTGCTATGAGCCTAAAATAAAATAAGAAATAAAAAAGAAAATCCAAGACTAAAGTAAATATAAAATAAATAAAGAAAAAAGACAAGAACTAAATGAAAGATAAAATTAAAATAAACTAAATAAAAAATAAAAAATAAAATAAACATAAAAATAAAATAAAATAAAACTAAATAAAACCTAAAATAAATAAATAAATAAAATAAAAAAAATAAACCATAAAAAAAACTAAACTATAAAAAATTAATAAACCTAAATTAAAAAACTAAACTAAAATAAATAAAACCTAAAAGATAATAAACTAAACCTAAACCCTAAACTAAAAAATAAAATAAACCAAAATAAACTAAACTAAAAAATAAAACCTAAAATAAACCTAAAAATAAAACCTAAACCTACTAAAATAAAATAAAACCTAAAACCTAATAAAATAAAAAATAAAATAAAATAAAAATAAAAAACTACAAAAAAATATACTAAACCTAAATAAATAAACAAAATAAATTAACTAAATAAATAAATAAATAAAAAATAAATAAATACTAAAGATAAATAAAAAAATACTAAATAAATAAACTAAATGGTTTTGTTATTTAAAATAACTAAAACTTAAACCTACCAGATCCTGAGCCACAAACTCTACCATAAACCAATGATCCTGGGCTTGCAGGCCCTAAACCCTGAAACTAAGATAAAGATAAAAGAGAGCCCTGACCCAGGCCTAAACAAAAACCAGACTACAAGGCCATCTTAAACCCTCTAGGCTGAGCCCAGGCCACTGAACCCAACCCAGCCCTAAACCAGCCCTCTAACCCTGAGCCTACACAAACCCAAACCCAAACCTAAACCCTAGCCACACAAAATTACCTGTGCCACAACCCTACCCAAAAAGTGAGCAAACCTAAATAAAATAAAACCTAAAATAAAATAAATAAAAAACTAATAAAATAAATAAAATATAAAATAAAAACATAAACATACACAAAAGAAAAATAAAATAAAGAAATAAAACAAAAATAAATTAAATTAAATAACTAAACTAAAATAAAAAAACCAAAATAAAATAAAACTAAACCTAAAATAAAATAAATCAAATAAAATAAAATAAAATAAAAAACTAAATAAAACCTAAAAATAAAAATAAAAAATAAAATATAAAATAAAATAAAATAAAAAATAAAAAAAATAAATAAATACCTAAAACTGGTTCTTATTAAAAAAAAAAACCCTAACCCCAAATAGTAACCTTAAACAAACCACAACTAACCTAACCACAACCTGACAACTAAACCACAAAACCACTAAAACCCTAGGCAAAACCTAAAATAAACCTAAACCTAAACCACAAACTAAAAACCATACCCCAAACCCTAAATCCTAAAAAATCTAAACCTAAACTAAATAAAACTAAATAAATTAAATAAAAAACCTAAACTAAAAGAAAATAAAATAAAAATAAAATAAAAAATAAAACATCTAAAACTAAATAAAAAAAGAAAATAAAATAAATAAATAAATAAAAAAAATAAATAAAATAAAGTAAACTAAACTAAAAATAAAATAAAAAAAAAAACTTAAATAAAACAAAACTCAATAAAATAAAAATAAAATAAACTTAAAATAAAATAAAATAAAACTAAATAAAACCTAAACCTAAAATAAACCTAAAAAATAAACCTAAAAAAAATAAAAATAAAACCTAAATAAATTAAAGAACCTAAAATAAAATAAACAAAATAAAATAAACTTAAAAAAAATAAAATAAACTAAACTAAAATATAAAACCTAAATTAAACTAAAATAAATAAACCTAATTAAATAAATAAAAAACAAACTAAAAGTAAACCTAAAACCTAAATAAAATAAAAATAAAAAAACCTAAAATAAAAAAATAAGCTAAAAAATAAAATAAAACCTAATAAACTAAAATAAATAAACTTAAAACTAAAAATAAAATAAAAAATACCTAAAATCAAACTAAATAAATAAACTAAAATAAATAAACAAAATAAATAAGCTAAACTAAATAAATAAAATAAACCAATAAAATAAAATAAAGTAAACTAAAATAAATAAAATAAACTAAATATACTAAATAAACCTAAACCTCTGATTCTTAATTAAAAAATCATAAACCCAAAACCCTAAAACACCTAGCATAAACCACAAACCCCCAAACCCTAAAACCTAAACTAAAAACCTAGTAACTAAATAAATTAAAAATAAACTAAACCAAAACCCTAAACCAAAACTAAACCTAAACCCCAGAATGTGAGAACCTTGACGGAACATCACCATCGGCTGATCCCAGATCTGCGTGGAGGAGAAGGCAGGACGGCGATATCATAGTGGTGGTGGGGGATAGATCTTGGTGGATATGGAGGTGGTGGTCGGAGTAGGGGTGGTTATGGAGGGGGAGGAGCCGAAGGTTACATCCATAATGGTGGCGGAGGAGAGATTAGGATATGAGATCCCTACTGAGAGTGGTTTTGATGGGGCTGGCGAAGAATGGTTGATCCATTCCTGCTTATGGCTGTCTTTATAGTAGATATGATTCTAGTTATCTAGGGTTTTAATTTGCTCTGTGTTCATTTTTTATCTATGTCCTCTTGTCTTAGAAAACTTGTGTTTCTTGGTTGATGAAATCAAAAGAAGAAATGTTGAATCTAAATTTTTCTCTAAAAAAAAAACTAAAACCCACAAACCTAAACTAAACCATAAACTAACCATCCATAACCATAAACCCACTAAACCTAAAACCCAAACCATAACTACAACCCCAAAACCCTAAACCAAAAACCCTACTAAAACTTAACCTACCCTAGGCTACTAAACCAAACCAAACCTACTGAGCGTTAAACTCTGAGCCTAAACCACTATGACCCTACCACTAAACCTAAACCAAAAAAAAAATATAAACTAAACTGATAAACTAAATAAAACCTAAAATAAAATAAATAAAACTTGAGCTAAATAATAAATAAATAAAATAAAATAAATAAACTACATATATAATTAATTGGTTAAAATGAATAAAAACCTAAACTAAACTAAAAAAATAATAAACCTAAAATAAAACTTAAATAAATAAATAAAAAATAAAAATAAAATATAATACTAAATAAAACTAAACCTAAAATAAACTAAATATAAACCTATAAAAATAAAAAAAATGAGCCAAAATATAAAATAAAATAAAATAACTAAACCTAAACAAAATAAACTAAACTAAAATAAATAAAACATAAACTTAAATAAAACCTAAACTATAAAATAAAATAAATATAAAATAAACCTAAATAAACTAAAAAAATAAAAACCTAAAATAAACCTAAAATAAACTAAAACCTACCAAAAAATAAAATAAAAAACTAAAACCTAAAAAAAATAAAATAAAACCTAAAAACTAAAAATAAATAAAGCAAAAATAAAATAAAAACTAAACTAAAATTAATAAACCTAAATAAATAAACTAAACTAGATAAAAATAAAATAAATGATAAAATAAAATAAATAAAAATAATCTAAATTTACTAAATAAACCTAAACCTACTAGTTTGCTTAATTTAAAAAAACAAATCCTAAACCTAAAACTAAATCTAACCAATCTTAAACCATAAACCCCACCCTAACCACCCTAAGCATAAACCTTAAATCCTAAACCCTAACCAAAACCTAAACTCAAACCTAAACTAAACCTAAAAATAAATTAATTAAAATAAACCTAAACCCTAACACTAAGAAACTAAATGTAAACCCCAGAATGGGGAACATGGTAGGAACATCACCATCAACCGTCGATCTAGATCATGAGGGAGGCGAAGGTGGGTTATAGTATGGTGGTGGCTCAAGATGGTGGATATAGAGGTGTGGTTGGGCGTTGTGGTTATGGAGGAGGAGTGATGGAGGTTACAGTGGTGGTGGAGAGAGAGGGGGATATGATGGTGGATCTTGCTAGAGAGTGGTTGATGAGGCGGGAAACTAAAGGATGGCCGTCGATCTGCTACTTATGAATGCCTTTATAGTAGAGTGGTTCTAGTATCTAGGTTTTTATCTATGTGGGCTCTGTTTTGATCTATGTCATCATTTGTGTCTTATAAAACTTAGTGGGTTACTTGGTTAATAAAATCGATTAGAAAAAATGTTGAATCTAAATTTGTTTTCTATTGAAAAAATAATAAACCCTAAACTAAAACCTGAACCCTTAACCCAAAACCTAAACCCTAAACCATAAACCATATATAATAAAACCTAAACCTAAAAAACTAAATTAAACCTAAACTTAAACCAACATTAAACCTAAACAAAACTAAACCTAAAAAACTAAAAACCTAAACCTAAACTAAATAAAACCTAAAAAATAAATCAAAATATAAATCAAAATAAAATAAATAAAAACATAAACTAAAACCTAAACATAAAATAAAATAAAATAAAAATAATAAAATAAATAAAACTTGAACTAAACTAAAAATAAAAAAATAAAATAAAATGAAAATAAAATAAAAATAAAATAAAATAAATAAAATAAAATAAAACTAAATAAAATAAAACCTAAAATAAACCTAAAAATAATATAAAATAAAACTAAATCTTAAAACAAAAAACTAAACCTAAAATAAAATAAAATAAAACAAAACCAAAACTAAATAAAATAAACTAAAATAAAGAAAACCTAAAACCTAAACTAAATAAAATAAATAAAATAAAATAAACTAAAATAAAACCTAAATAAACTAAAATAAACCTAAAAATAAAACCAAAACTAAACTAAAATAAAATAAAACCTAAACCTAATAAAATAAAATAAAACCTAAACCTAAAAAATAAAGAAAATAAACTAAACTAAAAATAAACTTAAACCTAAACTACCAAAATAAATTAAAATATAAACTAAAATAAATAAACCAATTTAAATAATAATAAAAATAAACTAAATAAACCTAAACATAATAGTTTACTTAATTTTAAAAAAAAATAAAAAAATAAAAAGCTAACCTAACACACAAAACCCTAAAACCTAAACCCTAATACCACTAAATCATAAACCCCAAAAACCTAACCCCAAACACTAAACCCCAAACCCTAAACCTAAACCTAAAGTAACTAAATAAATTTAAAAGTGAACCAAAACCCTAAAACCTAATAAACCTTAAACTAAACCTAAACCTAAAGATTGAGAAAAACCTTGACGGTAGGAACTTCACCATCAATTAGGCTCAGTCTAGATCTTGGATGGAGGCAAGGTGGAGCGGCCGTTATCGTGGTGGTGGGGATCGGAGGTGTTGGATATGGAGGTGGTGGTAGTAGTGGTGGTTATGGAGGTGGGAGGAGCTGAAGGTTACCATCATGGTTGGTTGTGAGGAGGAGATCGAGGCTATGATGGTGGACCCCACTACTGAGAGGGGGCATTCATGGGAACTAGAACGAAGAACGATCGATCGATTCTTTGCTTATGGAACTGTCTTTATAGTAGAGATGATTTTAGTTATCTATTATTTTTTGATTTGCTCTATGCATGCTCATTTTTTATCTATTGTCAAACTTGTATCTTAGAAAACTTGATGTGTTACTTTGTTGATGAAATCAAAGAAAGAAATCTGAATTGTTATCTATTAATAAAAAACTCTAAACTCACAAAACCCTAAAACCACAAACCCAACCACAAACCCCAAATCCTAAACCCTAAAAAGCTAAAAACATAATCCTAAACTAAAAAAAACTTAAACATAAAATAATTAAATAAAACCTAAACCAAAATATAATTAAAAATATACTAAAACTAAAACAAAACCTAAACCTAAATAAAAAACCAAAAAAGAAAATAAAATAAAAAATCAAAACTAATCTAAAATAAAATAAATAAAAACCTAAATAAAATAAAAACTAAACATATAATAAAAATAAAAGAAACCTAAAATAAAATAAAGTAAAAACTAAATAAAAACCTAAACCTAAAAATAAACCTTAAAATAAATAAAAAATAAAACTTAAACCTAAAAAACCTAATAAAATAAAATAAACTAAACCTATTAAATAAATAAAAAAATAAATAAAACCTAATCTTAAACCTCAAATAAACTAAACCTAATACCAACTATATAAATAAAATAAACTAAAAATAAACCTAAACTAAAATAAATAAAAATGCAGATATAAAACCAAACCAAAATAAAATAATATAAACCTAAACATAAAAGATAAACCTAAACCTATGAAAAAACTAAACTAAAATAAAAACTAAATATAAATAAACTAAATAAAATAAAACTTAAAATAAAATAAACTAAATAAACATAAACTATGGTTTTCTTAATTTTAAAAGATAAAATAAATAATTAATATATAAACCCAAATATGCTAGGCCCTAAACTGGCCCTAAACTACCTCTAACCTAGCCCTAGGCCCAAATAAAACCCAGGCCACAACCCAGGCCCTGAGCCCTGAGCACTAAACTAAACTAAACAGGCCTAGCAAACTAAACTGAGCCCTAAATAAACCTAAACCACCCATGGACCTGACCCTAAACCACAAGGGCAATCCCTGACTCTAAAAACCTAACCTAAACTAAATAAACCTAAAATGAAATAAATAAGAAAACCTAAAACCTAAAATAAAATAAAATAAAATAAAAAACCAAATAAAACCTAAAACTTAAAAATAAAAAAATAAAAAAAATAAAACTAAATTAAAATAAAATAAATTAAAAATAAACATAAATAAAATAAAATAAAAATAAAACCAAAAAAATATTAAAGAAACTATGTAAAATAATTAAAATAAACCTCAAATAAAATAAAATTCTAATTAAATAAACTATAAATAAACTTAAAATAAAATAAATAAAATAAATAAATAAAATAAACAAAATAAAATAAACCTAAATAATAAATAAAACCTAAACCTAAGCTAAATAAATAAACTAAACTATAAAATAAAAAAACTAAATAAACCTAAACCTAAACTAAAAATAAAACCTAAAATAAACCAAAATAAAACCTAAAAAAAAATAAAATAAAACCTAAACCTAAACCTAAAATATAAAATAAAACCTAAACTTGAAATATATAATAAAAAATAAAACTAAACTAAAAATCAACATAAACTTAAACCTAAACCTAAAAAATAGAAGTTGATGTAGAACTTGATGATGATTCATATAAAGATTTAATAGAATTACCTTTTGATTGATACTTGCCTTATTTTCATAATTTAGGAAAGAAAGGGTTAATCCACATACTTGGTCAAAGCATTGGGTTACTTCAAAGAATATGTAAGAACAAATGCAAAAGCTCTCAATCAAGATGGGACTAAGATTTGTGCGTGGGTCAGTCGATGATGATGATTACGTCATCACCAATCATTTGGAATTAATAGGTTCTTTTCAAATCACATTAACTTATATGAGGAGCTGTGTTTAGAAACTTCAGATGATCTAGATGATTTTGAGGTGAAAGATGCATCGCCAGAGTTTAAAGAAGAGATCAAGTCAACCATTGATGAGCTCAAGGAAATCAACTTAGGAATTGAAGAGGATCCATGCCAGACATACATCAGTTCTTTGTTGAATGAAATTGAAACCAATGACTTAGTTAAGCTATTGATTGAGCTTAAGGACCACTTTCCATGGAGTTATGAAGAGATGCCTGAATTGGCTTCTAATGTAGCAGTCCATAAACTAGTAATAGAGCCAATTGCTAACCCTATCAAGCAAGCTCCTAGATGCATATGATTAGACATAGAACAATAGGTCATTTCTAAAGTCAAGAAATTAATCAATGTTGGCTTCGTCCAGGAAGAAAAATACCTACCTAGTTAGCCAACATCATCCCAATTAAGAAAAAAAAGGTCAAATTCACCTATGCATTGATTTTAGGAATTTAAATAAGGCATGTCCAAAGATGAATTTTCTACCAATCCCAGCGATGGTGGACATTGCCTCATCTCATGTAGTCTTCTCTTTCATGTATGGCTCATATGGATATAACCAAATAAAGATGGTTCCTGTAGATGAAAGAAACACTACCTTTAGAACCCTGATCAGAATCTATTGCTATAAAGTCATGCCTTTCATCCTTAAAACTGCTGATGCTACATACCAGTGGGCTATGACTCAAATCTTTGGTGAACTCATTCTTTCATCATGTTGATTATCAAAAGTAGAGAAAAGGAGGACCATCTCTTTTACTTAAGAGTAGTTTTTGAACAACTAAGACAATTTAACCTCAAAATGAACTCCATGAAGTGTGCATTCAAAGTAGCTTTAGGAAAATTCCTTGGGTTTGTTGCCTGACACTAAGGAATTAAAATTAATCTGGAGAAGATTAAGGCAATATTAGAAATGCCACCCCCTAAAAGTTTAACTCAACTTAAATCATTCCAAGGTAGTTGGCATATCTAAGATGCTTTATATCCAACCTATCAAGAAGATGTCAGCCATTCTCAGCACTTAACAAAAAGGATGACAAGTGTGAACATGCCTTCAAAGAAACATTGCCTTCAAAGACATCAAGCTGCTCATACTTTACACCGTTGTGTTAGATGACTCCCTTGGTGCTTTGTTGGCCCAAAGCAATAATGAAGGGATGGAAAATGCACCCTACTACCTCAGTCATCATCCAATCTCTACTTAGGCTAATTATCCACCCATTGAGAAGCATTGCCTAGCTTTAATCTTTGCATCCCAAAGCTACAGCACTACATGCTTCCTCATAAGGTGAACTTAATCTCTAGGATCAATCCACTATAGTATCTCATGACACGATCAATGCTATCCTGATGGTTGACATGACATTCCGTGATCCTCTTATAGTTTGACATTACCTTCATACCCCTCCATGCGATGAAAGGATAAGCGCTAGCGATTTTAAGAAAGACACCCACTTCCTACTCTCCTCTTGATGATCTCCGATGAACAAATCATGAACTAAGGGATACTAGCATTCACCATTGGGAGATGTACTTTGATGGGTGGCTTCTTCTTAAAGAGGAGAATAACCATAATCTATTCCAAGAAAGGTAGAATAGTTCTCTTAACTCCAGACATGATGTGATGAGATTCTCTTATCATCTATCCAATCCTTACACCAACAATGAAGCCAAATATGTGGCTCTAATTATCGATCTGGAGTTAGTTATTACTCCAAGCAACCAGAACATCAACATCTTTAAGGATTTTCAACTAGTTATCAACTAAATAGCTGGGTCATATAAGGTTATAAAGCCCATGCTCCATCACTACCATAAGTACACCATGGAGTTGTTGGCCCAAATCCTAGAGGTTACCATTTATAAGATTCCTCGATGAGAGAATTTTGTAGTGTATGCTTTAGCCAAGCTTGCTAAAAAGTTGGCATATCCAAAGGATGAGTCCATATCAATAAAGGTCCAAAATAGATAAGTCTTATCCCATATTGATATTAAACTCATCAAAAAGTACTCTCTTGAAGGGGAGGTTGCCATTGCCAAGAAGGACAATGTGTTAGATTGAAGGCAACCATTCATGGATTACCTAAATAAAGGAAAACCATCTCAAGAGCCCATTAGATGAAGCAGAGAGCACTTTCCTACATTCTTGGGGATGGTGCCTTATATTGGCGATCTTTCGATCTTATGTGGTTACATTGTTTATACTAGCATAAAGCTTGTAAGATTATTACTGAGGTACACTCAGGATTATGTGGAGCCAACAAATCATGTCTAAAGATGAAAGCCATATGAAGATACAAGGATACTACTGGACATCGAAGATCAAAGATTGCACGGATATGGCTAGGCAATGCCACCAATGTCAAGTACACATTATGGTCCTACACTAATTGCCCAACATTATACATCCTACATTGGCCTCATGGCCATTCGAGTGTTGGGGTATTGACATAGTGGGTTTGATTGATCCTCCTTCTTTCAAGGGTCATCAATTCATCTTAGCTGCTATTGACTACTTTTCCAAATGGGCGAAGGCGATTCCGCTCAAAGAGGTCACATCTCAGCATGTGCTCTAATTTTTTAAAAACCATATTGTATATAGGTTTAGAGTGCCTCGAGAAATTATATTTGATAATGGTATTGCATTTAAGAGCACCAAGATCAACAACTTTTTCTGGAGTCACAACATATATTGGAGATATTCTACCATCAACAGCCTAAGGGAAAACGGCTTAGCAGAAGCCTTCAATAAAACTCTCATCCAAATACTGAAGAAGACACTTAACAACTACAAGCAATAGTGCCATTAGCAGTTAGTTGAAACCCTATGGGCCTACTGCACTACATATAGAACTCCAACTAAGTCTACTCCTTTTTCTTTAGTGTATGGGTCCGAAGTCGTTCTACCATTATAAGTCCAACTCCCATCACTAAGGATAGTTATGGGTAGTAAGATCATAATAGAGCAGAACACCAAGTTGCGGTTAGAAGAGATCAAAAGGTTGGAGGAGAGATTCATATGGGCATGCCAAAATCTCAAGTTGTACAAAGCTAAAATGATTCAAGCTCAGAACAAGTTGGTCCATACTAATGCTTTTCAAGTAGGGGAGCTTATTTTAGTTTTGATAAGACTGATTGTTGCTCGTCATAAGATGGGAGGCAAGTTTGAACCCACTTGGGAAGGCCCTTTTTCCATAGAGAAGGCCTAGCAAGGAGGATTTTATCAGCTTATTAATCATAAGGGAGAGTGCCCAATGCTTCCAATCAACGGGCTCTACTTAAAGAAATATTATAAATCATGTTTGAAAATAATTATCATCAAGAAAATTCCATTTCAAATTTAATCTCTTCTATGTTGAAAGTATTCTTGTTTGTGAATCCTCCATTGTGTTTAGGTAGTAATGAACTCGAGGGTCCTATCCTTCATCAATAACAAATAAAACACAAACTATACACAAACATATAAAACAAACACATATCTTTTGTCTCGCTACTCTAGAGATAACACCCAAATGACACTCACTCAAGATACCTAGGTTGATGTCTAGTGTGTGTCACCCTAATGGTCTTCTTACTTCGGAGGATGTAAACCTACTACACTTTTCTTCCTTACTTGGCCACTACACACCGATGAGTGCCTTGTTAGTTTGGTAGGCCTTACTGCATGGCCAATAAGCTACCTCTTGTTGGCTTCATTTAAGAGCATGTGAGTCTGCTATGCTTTCTTCTTGGATTAGCCTTCATGCACTGACTGGGTTGAGTATATTTGAGGTTTAGGATAAGTCCAATAACAGCTCCTACCCTCCTGACTACTTCAAGTCTGGGTCCAGTCCTTCCTCAGGGTTCCCTACTTAGTAGTCACTCTAGGTCAAATATTATATGTCCCACCGATGATAGACTATACAGATGTTCAGTTTCGCTTGGAAAGTTGTAAGGCTACATGCTTTCTTTCCAGATTGATCATTGCACACTCATGGGAACCTTAGGTTGGTTGGTTCTGCTAACAGATACAGCACTCATGCAGATAAATACACCTTAGGTTGGTTAGTTCTCGCACCTTAGGATATACCACTCATATGCTTTTTCCTTGAGTTGGCCAATGTACACCTATATGCTTTCTTTTCTAGAGCTTAGGTAATGCCCATAGTAGCACCTCCCCTATCGGTACTATATTTGGATCACATCCTTTGCGACCATATTTAGACACTACCTAGGTTACTATCAGATTGGACTATTTCTCTTTCCTTATAATCACCTCTGTGTTTAGAGAATCTATCTTGTGGAGGAGTAGATTCTCCCTTAGTCCAATAAATCTAAGATAGGTCAAGACCGACATACCCCCTTCTCAGTGTGGTCCCTCGCACACTAATAGGGTCCATGTAGACAAATATATATATATATATATATATATATATATATATATTCACTTGTGGATTAGGAGGACACTCCTAGCTGTACCTTTTCCCAAGCAAGCATCTTATCTCAGAAGAAAACACCCCATAGATATCTAGAATCACGATTACTCTTGAGTTGATATAAGTCCCCAACGAAATTCACTAAGTAGTCTCCCCTAAGTTTGGTTCCATTTGTTGTGCTACCAACAGGTCACCCTAGAGGTTTTTCCCTACTTTAGAAGTTGTAAGTCTAATATGCCTTCTTCCTAGCACAGTCATTGCATAGGCAAAGGAAACCCCTTAGGTTGGCTAGCACTACCCCACGCCCAGTAGACTGTCCCTTTGGATTTATAAATCTGAGATAGGGTAAGTCCGATATAGCTCCTTCTTAGTGGGTCCATCGAACATCGACTTGGTCCATAAATAACTCTATAAAATTTGATTGAGCTCACATCCCCAGCTGATAAGCCCTTAATTTGAAATCAAACTAAACCAAATAAATCATACCAAATCACATGAAATTAAGATAAAATTAATCCTGACTACTTTTGAGTTCCCCAACAACATTCACTCAGTAATCAGCTTGGCTTAAGTTTGATTTGTTGTGCATCCAACAGGTCACCCCAACGGTTGTTCCTCATTTTGGAAGATGTAAGTCTGCTATGCCTTTTCTCTAGCACAGTCATTGGACATCGAAAGGCAACCCCTTAGGTTGGCTAGCTCTACCTCATAGTTAGTAGACTATCCTATTGGATTTGTAAACCTGAGGTAGGTCAAGGCTAATATGACTTTTTCTCAGTGGATCCATCACACATTGATAGGATCCATACATTAACTTAAATTAAATTAAACGTAATCTATTTTTTTCTAGTGAAGTTAAATCTTACCCTTCTCCCCAGTAAAGCCCAAAATCATATATAAATAAGTCAAGCAAACAAATCAAATTCAAAACCAACCTTCCCAGTGGAGCCAAATTAAATCAACTCCCCTAATGGAGTCTAAATCAAAGAAATCCAACCAAATTATTATTCTTAGTGGATACATCCCCAAACAAATCTATGAAATTAAACTCAAATCCCAATCCCCTGTACATAGCCCAAACCTGCTTCTCTAGTGGAAGGTTCATATACCCGATCCCCAGCAGACTCGAGCCCTAGTAGATGTGCCTCTACATCAATTAAAATAAAATAAATTAAAGTTGATTCAAGCTTAATCCATGGTGGATTATAGATTCTTTTCCCCAGTGTATCTTCTTTCCATAAATCATATAATCAAATCAAATTAAAACCTTATCCCCAATAGATTTCCTTCTTATATGCCCTCGACAGACCCTCACATGTCATGTCCAATGCATGTGTGATCCCCCTGATCTCCCTCCATGTCCTTGACATGAAATTCTCATCAAATCTTATTTCTTCTCTTATGCACACCTTTAATTCTTCACCCAAAACTAACAATGTATTCCTTCAAATTACATCATCTTAACATTATAATCAACATTTTATGATTTGTGATGGTGCAAGCTCAAACTAACTATACAATATCATGCTAAACATATTAGTGTGAATTAACACACTATATTATATTATATATATGATGTTATATTACAATTTGCTATAATATAATATATTTTCTAACATTACACCTCATTAGAATCACTTAAAAGTAACAAATAACAAAGTTTTCTCAAAAATATGAATATTGTTCATTTTAGATGTACAATTATTTATTTTCTATTAGAAATGGTACAAAATAGCATAATTTTGGTGTTGTTTCTCATTGTGTGCGATGAATTTGGCCAAATTCTTCCATCTTAACCTTCAAAATTAACATTTTTGTGAGTTTTGACCTAATGTATTATAACAAAGTAAAACATACTAAAATGTATAATAACATTTAGTAACACACCACCACATTCATATATATGTGAAGTTATATTGTATACATTATATTTTAATATGCTTTCATATAATATATTATCTTACATTACACCTTAAAATGAATCACATTAGAAAAAAAATTATAAAATTTGTTTGAAAAATGAATATTTATTTTGGATGCAAAATTCCATTCTTTTGATTAAATGACACAACATAGCACACCCCAATGATGTTCCTAAAGCTTACCTTAAATTTGGCCAAATCCATCATCTCGACTTATAAATTAGTATTTTTATAAATTATACTAGTACAAATCTACTACATCATACTATAACAAACTAAAATATGCTAAACAAAAAGTAGTAATACACAATAGTATGCTATAATGCATGATGCTTATACTATGTTATGGCATCCTATATTATAATACACTATAACATATTATATTATATTATATTGCATATCACATCAAAGATTGCTTAAGGTAAAAATCATAAAATTAGTCTAAACAATAAAAAACTATATATTTTAGTTGTATCATTTACATATTTTAAATTAAAATAATATATTATGATGCCATGCTCTATCTATTATGAATTTGACCAAATTCCACCATTTTAAAGTTTAAATCAACATTTTTATAAATAATGCTTGTGTAGGCTCAATTTGCATGATTGTAAAATACTAAAAGAATTTAAAATGCAGAGAATATGATATATGATGTTATACTATGCTACAACATATAATATTTATTTTGAACATAAAATCTTACTTTTATAAGTGGATAACACACCTCTATTATAACTAATTCCCACTTCAAATTTAACAAATTTCATCATCTCATTTATTAAATCAATATTTTTATGATTTATATTAATATAAACTAACAAAACCATAATATACTAAAACATTTCAAAACATCTTATAACATCCAAAAACACATCACTACATGCTCAAATATATGATGCTACATTATACTATAATATATGGTATTATAATATGATTTAGGATTAGGGTTTAGGTATTCAAATCTCTCAATAGTCAGGAAAGTCTCTTGAAGGCATTTTCTTTAGCTACCATAACTATGTTAGGATTAGGTCTTTCTTTAGATCTACTCCCAATGATATTTTTATTTAAGGTTTAGGGTTTGGTTAGTTTAGGGTTGGTTTAGGGTTTAGGGTTTAGATTTAGGGTTTAGAGTTTAGGGGTTTAGGTTTAGGGTTTATTTAGGGTTTGGGGTATAGGGTTTAGTTTTAGGTTATAGGGTTTTTAGAGTTTTAGGGTTTAGGGTTTAGGGTTTAGGATTTTAGGGTTTTAGGTTTTAGGGTTTAGAGTTTATGGTTTAGGGTTTAGGGTTTAGGGTTTAGGGTTTAGGTTTTAGTGTTTAGGGTTTAAGGTTTAGGGTTTTAGTGTTTAGGGTTTTGGTTTAGAGTTTAAGTTTTAGTTTAAGATTTAGGGTTAGGTTTAGGGTTTAAGGTTTTTTTTAACAGAGAATATATTAAAATTAAACATTTTTATTTTAAATTTTATCAACCAAGTCGCACCCCAAGTTTTCTAAGACACAAGTGATGGCATAGATAAAAAATGAGCACCCATAGAGCAAATTTAAAACCTAAGATAAGTAGAACCGTCTTTACCATAAATAGTTCATAAGCGGTATCAATCAATTCTTGGTTTCTATCCCAGAGATTTGAGTAGCGGATAAGCCATCATATATAATTATCCACCACCAAGTCCTCAGTGCTCCTCCTCCATAACCAGCTCGACCACCACCTCTATTCCACCAACACCTAGGATCCCCACACCATTATGATAAGGCTCCACCTTTGCCTCCAGCTAGATCTAGCCAAGTTGATGGTGATGTTCCAGCTATCAATGTTCTGCCCATTCTTTGGGTTTAGGGTTTAGGGTTTAGAGTTAGTTTAGGGTTTAAGGTTTAGGGTTATAGGTTTTAGGGTTTAGGGTTTAGGGTTCTAGGGTTTAAGGTTTAGAGTTTATGCTTTTAGAGTTTAGGGTTTAAGGATTAGAGTTTATGATTTAGAGTTTAGAGTTTAAGGTTTAGGGTTTAGAGTTTAGGATTTAGGGTTTTGAGTTTAGGGTTTTAGGGTTTTTTATTTAGGGTTTAGGTTTTATGGTTTTATAGGGTTTTATTTAGGTTTAGGGTTTTTTTAAAATATTTTACCGTAGTTTAGGTTTATTTAGTTTATTTCTATTTATTTGAGTTTATTTTATTTTCCATTTTATTTTTTATTTTATTTTTTTATTTAGTTATTTTATTTATTTTAGGTTTTTTCTATTTTAGTTTAGGTTTTTTTTTGTTTATCTTTAGGTTTAGGTTTATTTTTTAGTTTTATTTTTATTTTATTTTTTTGGGTTTATTTTATTTTATTTTAGGTTTATGTTTAGGTTTTATTTTATTTTAGGTTTAGGTTTTAGGTTTATTTTATTTAGGTTTATTTTTAGTTTAGGTTTAGTTATTTTAGTTTATTATTTTTTTGGGAAACCCCATATGGGAATTTTATTACAAAAAAGGGTTAGAAGTCCTTAAAGGGGATAAACTCCTTATGCTCAAAGAGCTACAATCAACCTAGAGAGTAAATCCCTATCTAAATACAACTAAAAGCAAAATAAAGAGTAAGGAAAGCAAAAGATACAAATTGATTAACAAGATAAGCCAATGGAATGGAAGGGGAAAGCTCTTGATGAGAGAATGCATGACACTATGGAGCAAACCCAGAGAACAAGAAAATTGCACCTACAAAATTGTAGAAAAAAGAAATTAGAAGTTAAGGGTATCTGAAGAGTGAAAAATGAAAGCGACATAAACAAAAGATAATAAGAAGTGTGATGGAGAAGGCTTAGCTCATCACAAGTTGAGGATGCAAATATGAGCATCCATACTTAGAGGTTACATCACAAGAGACTACCAAACCAAAAGAGTGAAATCATCACGACCATCATAGCCAATAAACATGCAACCATTTCTTGAAAGTCTTTTGAGCCTTAGTACACACCAAAAAAAGCAAAACCTATCTGAATAGAAGAAAGCGACAAAGAGAAGAATGGGTAAGGGATCCCATGCAGAGTAAATGTCATATTAGGCACCATGTATGAGAATCCCAACACAAATGAAAGTGAATCATCATTGTCAAGTCTACCATATTTTTCGTCCAAGGGTTTAATTAGATAAGCATGAAGACCCACCAGAAAAAACAGAAAAGGCTAAGGTAAGAAGCATAAAAGACCAATAAAGACTACTAAAATCCAACAAGGCAAATAAAATAGCATCCATCCCAAACATATGGGACAAATATTAAACAAACATCTGGTAAATAGGTAGAGGATATACCCTAGAAAAGAAGTGCAATGAAAGAAAGCAATGCAGAAGTTAACAACCTCCGTGTTACAAGTTAGTAACCGACAAGTGTAAGGCAAGACATATCCCAAGCCCAAGTTACCATAGGGGACAAAGTCTAGAGAGGAGATGGGAATGCACCAGATTAGATGAACCATAAGGCATGGTAAAATTCTCCCCATAACAACTCCAAGTAAAGAAAGATAATCAGGTCGGCGAAAACTCGATCGGTTAAGATAGTAATAGCAACAAGCCATAAATCCACCCATTGAGTAAACAATGCATAGGTTAAAATCAAATTAGGCAAAAGCATAATCTCGATTGATGCATAATCTAATAGAACCAAGAGGAAGAAAATAGAGAGGTTAAGTAGATCTCAAACATCGTGATCGATGCTGACATGCAATCAACAAAAACATTCAGAAAAGCAGTAGGCAACAAATAGCCAACAACCACAAAGACAGCCTGCTGGACATAGGACAATAATACAATTATTGCACCCACCATATGATAAGCCAGTGAAAAGCAGAGATGCAAAAAAGAAACAAAAGGGCTTCAAAAGATAGTCAACATTGAAATCCTTCAAAGTAAAGATGAGCTTGCTAAACCAAAATCCTTAGGAAAAGCAGACTGGAAAGAAACCATAAAGTAAGACCAATCCTGCAAAGATAATAAAAATAACAAAAAATTATATTTCTCTCTTCAGGTTGGGAAGATGGGGTTAGCAAAATCAATCAAAACAAAATAACTCCAAAACCACCTGAGCATGATAGATAGCAGAGTGACTTGTTGGGCATAAAACCCAATGATCAGTTAGCCAACAACCAAGATAGGAAAAAATAGCAAGTTGGCCATAAAACCACCCATTCAAAATAAATGCATAAGATAAATTCAGGTAGATAATGAAGTGGTCAAGTCTACGAACAAGATGGAAAAAAATAGCGAGTTTAGATGGCCTCAAACATGTGATGATCTCTGCTATTGCAACAACAATAATAAGCAGAAAAACAAAAGCCACCATGCAGCTAAAAACCTCAAAAGAGGCCAGCTGGTGATAAGAACCCAAAAACCCAGAAGCATCTTATTGAGCATTAATCCAGTTCAATAACCAAGAGTAACTACCAACAAAGGCCAAAATCCACCCATTCGAGTATTGCATATGTTAATATCAATTAGGCAATAGCATAATCATTTATGCACAATTCTAAAACCAATAGGAAAAAATAGCAATAGATTAAGTAGACTTCAAATATCGTGATCATAGTTGCAAACAACAAAATAGTGGGGACAAATAGGAAAGCAATTCCAATCTGTAGAAATAATCAAAAAAACAACAAACAACCACACCACAAAGGCGACTGATAATGGACCATAATCCAACCAACAAATAAAACATCACTACAATTATTGCACCAACCATAAGATAAGCCAAAAAAGAATAGTGAGGCAACATAGCCACAAAAAGGGTTCAAAAGTAAACCATCAATGAAATCCTTCAAGACAAAGGAGAGTAGGTTAGCAGCTGAACTACCATCCTAAAAAAAACATACTGAAAGGAAATCATTAAGTAAGTCCAATCCTGCAAAGAGACAATAATAATAACAAGGGTATTGCAGTTTCTCTCCTTACAGGTTGGGGAGATGAGGTTAGCAAATACAATCAGCAAACCAACCCCAAGAGCGACAGGACAAAGGCCAGAAATCCACATTAAAAACATCAAATAGATATTGCACCCACCATAAGAAAAGCCGGTAAATAATGGTACAACATCGTTATAAAGTGGTCCAAAGGAAAGCCATCTTTAAGATCCATCAAGACACATAATATCAGAAGCTAATCCCATAGCATCAATAATAACAGACTGGATGGAAATCAGGAAATAATTCCAAACCTACAGAAAAGAAGTTATAATAGCAAAGATATTGCAATTTCTCTCTCCTTATAGGTTGTGGAGGTAAGGTTATGGAACATAGGAGGCCACAACCATAATAAGGAGAAGAATAGATAAATTAGGGGCCACCATAAGGTTACAGTATAGCATTTAAACATTGAGATAAGTGCCCAATATAATTCCAAAAGAGAAAAAGGAGGAAGAACACACTTTAATCATAAAATGAGAAACAAAATAGTAGGATCCATAATCAAAATATGGATGGCAAGAGGTTTGTCCTGTTGATCAAAAATAAAGCGAGAAAATAAAGCATAAAGTAATACATCTCCCTCCAAAAAAGAAACACCTTACCATTAAAAGTGGAAGCAGAAGCGAGGCCACATTTAAGGTTGGGAGAGTTAAACCAACAAAGATGCCAGAGATCAAAATAACCAAGGGGCATTAGGATGCATCAACAAATTCAAATGAACATCAACACATTAACGGTAGGAACAGAAGCGGTAAAATTAAAAGGGTAATTAAACCAACAACAAGGGATATCAGGATGATGCATGTAAATTCCCAAGAAATAAGCACTAAATAGAAAATGATCATGCGTTAATCAGTAATATAGCGAAGGTTGGATTAATTTTGAGATAAGGAGTCCAATATTGTCCAGATTCACCAATCCATGCAAATGTTTAGGAAGAGTAAGTTGATCAAAGAATTTTACCATCAATCTAGCTCCTAGATTGGCAAGGTAATCGACACATGCATTACCCTCACCATACATGAGAGATTTTAAAATAGAGTTGAGAAAGAGAGCTCTAGTCTCTTGAGAAGATAATATAATTACTACCCATTTTGGTGGAAGTCAAAAGATCAATCAGTGAGGCATCCACCTCAATCAAATATTGAGCCAACCTTTTGAAGGCAAATCTCAAGAGCTTTGTACCGCCATTAGCTCGACAAAGAAAGGAACAGAGCAAGTATTAAGGGGGTAAGCAAAAGCACATAGGACTTTACCATTAGGGTTTTTGAAAATGCCGTCATAGCCAGAAGCATTTTGAGAGACAGAGCCATCAGTGTTAATTTTAATAGTATTAACATGAGGTTTAACCCAATAAATAATCTTGTCATCTTTACAGTTGGGTTGATCCGGCAAGTTAAACCCAATTTATTGGCCATAAATTTACAACCTTTGAAATGTTTGTAGTTAATTAAATTGGCATTGAACAAAGTCATGATTTTATTTTTAATTCTAGCAATTATCCTCATGTGGTTCATAGGAATCCCATGATGTTTTGCATCATTTCTGTCCATCCATATGAACCAAATAAGAGTGATAGCAGTTATGACTTTAATGTGACCTTTAGTAGTGTTATCAAAATAAACTTCAAGAAGCTGGTATAAAGTTAAGGAATGAATTTACAATGTTAAGAGATCATCATACCAAATCCAAAGTTTGGAAGCAATGGCTCCATTAACAAAACATGATTTACATTCTCAATGTGAAAGCGCGTGGCATTTTGAAGGTAAGTGAAAACCTTTCACATCAAGGAGTCAATAGGGATGAAGTTTTTCAAAATACAAGTAAGAATAGAAAAAGTAGGAATAGTGTTATTCCAAAGTTTGAAAAAATACATTGGAAAAATCATGAGCTTCTTTAATATGAATCCAAACATTTTAAAGTTGAAATCACCATTTTGAGAAAGCTTAAAAGGATCATGATTGCTAGGTATGATAGGAATAGTAGTAAGCTTGCTTAAAAGAGAGGAAGGAATATAATCAAGTAAGCTATTGTTCCATATTATCATAAAGAGTTCACTTTAATAGCAGGTGGAATGGGTACAAAGTAAATCATCAATGGACCCACCTCAGTCAGTTATCTTGCCAAAAGAAAGAGGTGCGAGTTAATCCCCATAATGATTGACATCCCATTTAATGGAATAAAGTCTTTTCCAAATAGGAGAGTCTCCCACTTTATAGGGGCAAATGAGAGGTGCTTACCGCAATATTTAGCATAATGAAATTAGCCCAAAGACTATTGTTACTCTAAAATTCCACCAAATTTTATAGGAAAAAGTAGTGATAGCTTCCTTGATAGGCTTACATCCAAGACCAACCTTCAGAGTGCCACAACTTTTATACCAAGAGGTCCATGCATTCTTTTAGAGGAATTGTTAGAACCCAAAAAATTTGTTAAGGAGACGCTCAATTTAATTAATGTATTGGCACAATGGTTTGAATGAGATATAAAGGCATGGAGTTAATGGTGCTCTTAATCAAAGTGAGCCTACCACCAAAATGAGTAAATGAAATTCCCAAGCAGAAATTTTATTAGAGATTTTTTGGATTAACTCATCAAAAAGATGAGATCTTTTATGACCTTTAAAAGGTGGAGCACCAAGATATTTAATAGGAAGTTATTGTTGTTGAAATTAGTAATTCTCAGATTTGGTTGATCCTATTACTAGGGATTTTAGAGGAAGTAATGAAACAACTTTTGCCTTCATTAAGAAAAGACTTTCATTGCCAAATTTATTTAAAAGATTCTTAATAGTTTTAATGTGAAGAATAGAGGCATTGCAAAAGATTATAAAGTCATCGCAAAACTAAGATGAGAGAGGAAGACCACCTTGAGTTCTAAAAACATGCTAGGGTTATTATAGAAAAGATCATTTAGGCTCCTCAAAGATATTCAATAATAATAATAATAAAGAGAGGTGAAAGGGGATCACCTTGTCTCAAGCCATGCATCAAGGGAAAAACCAAGGGACTCACCATTCATGATAGGAGAACCAAACATTGGAAATACAATTTTTTGATGAGGATAAAATTATCAAAAGCAAATGAAGAATTTGAAAGAAATCCCAAGAGAGGTTGTCAAAAGCTTTAGAGATGTCCAGTTTGAAAAGGATGTTGCCACCTCTGATAGGAACATCAATGTCATGAATCAGCTCTTGGGCTAGAAGTATGTTATCAGATATAACTCTACCTTTAATGAAGCGAGTTTGGTTGGGGGAAATAATTTTAGCGGCGGACTAATTATAATATCAATTAATTTAGCAATGAGTTTATGAAAGAAGGTGCAAAGGTGATAGTAAAATCACCCCGATTTAGGATTATTAATTTTGGGAATGAGAACAATGGAAGTGCTAGAAAATATCTAGGTAAGGGGTTTCCATCAAAAAATCAACAACTGCATCAACAAGGTCGGACTTAATAATAGGCCAAATAGTGCTTGAAAGGTGAGTCGTGTAGCCTTAAGCGATCATGTTCATGCTTGTGAGAATACTATCTCGTTTTTAGGATGCAAATTAAGCAGTGGTTGTCATCATTAGTAATGTTGAGGAGGCTCAGTGTGTGTTG